>VYZU01010944.1:0-48634 GCA_013401355.1 Ceyx cyanopectus
CCCCCCACCCCCCCACCCCCCACGCTGTCACCTATACGGCCTTGTCCTTTCTCGCTTCGAGAGCAGCGTGTGGTGGGGATAATATGGGAATCCCCATTAAATATGTAACGCGGTAAACAAATACCTCGGACAGTGAATCAGGCTACACAAATAATGTAGGACATCTACTAGAAGGTGCCGACGCCGTACGAATAAGAATACTCGCCAGAGAAATACCTTAGGTTCAGGTGACAATTTACAGATGGCCAAAAGGGACGTTCAGAAGAAGAGAAAAGCTCACGTTCATAAATCCTACCAACACAAAATATTTGATTCTCACTATCCATTTTTTTTTTACTTTTATCAAGATTTAGATTAAAGAGGTGTAATTAATTAGAATGAGCACAAAATGAAGTTGCTAGAGAGATAAATTAATAATTTACAAGGGGTTGTTTGGCAGTAATCTAATAATAGCTTTTGAAGACCAGTGAACACAGCAGGATCAGCTCTTTCCCTAAGCGTTATAACTTCAGAGAAGGAAAAGGATAATAACCACAGTAAAAATATATATATTTATATATTTATAATACGCAGTGTAAATGCAGAAAAACCTGCCATCTTTTTTTTTAATCTTTTTTTTTTTTTAATCATAATTATTATTATTTAAATCAAAATACTTTTGAGACGTCTCTCGCGGCGCAAGACTCAACTCTAGATTCAAGTTTGGGTCCCGAGAACACCAGAACAACGCTGACACGCCTCTGCGCGGGCCACATTTCGCGCTTACACCCAGGCGAGATCTGTTAAGAATAAAAACCAGCGGTACTTGCCGGGGCGGGTCCGGGCGGCAGCTCCGCGGGGAAGGTCCCCCCGAAAGTTGGGCGCGGGGCAGGAGGTGGGGTAGACTGGGGGCGGTGGGGTGAGGGGTTTTTTCCTCCTTTCCTGTTATTTTTATTGTTGATGTCGTTTGTTTGATATTTTTCCTTTTTTTTTTTTTTTTTTAATGATGACGGTGCTGTTGATTCTCCTCCGCGGCCGGCTCAGATGCCGGCTGAGTACTTCATGCGCTTCTGCTTCTGGCGCTGGTTGCAGAACCAGACGCGGACCACGTTCTTCTTGAGGTCCAACTTCTCGGCGATGGCGGCGATCTTCTCGGAGCTGGGCCGGGGCTGGAGGGCGAAGTAGGCCTCCAGCGAGCGCTTCTCGGGGGCGGCGATGGAGGTCCGCTTGCGCTTCTTCTCCGCGCCGCTGAAGAGCTCGGGCTTGGCCAGCTTCTCGCGGTGGGACTTCTCGGCCTCCTCCAGCCAGGCCTGCAGGATGGGCTTGAGGGCGATCATGTTGTTGTGGGAGAGGGTGAGGGACTCGAAGCGGCAGATGGTACTCTGGCTGAGGGAGCCCACCCCCGGAATCTTCAGGTTGGCCAGCGCCGAGCCCACGTCGGCCTGGGTCACCCCCAGCTTGATGCGGCGCTGCTTGAAGCGCTCGGCGAAGGCCTCCAAGTCGCGGGGGTCGGCGTCCACGTCGCTCATGCAGCCCATGTGGGCCGGTAACCCGTGGGCGTGGGCCATGCCCAGCGCCGCCGGGTGCATGGGGTTCATGCCGGCCATGTGGGGAGCGTGGCCCGGCGTGGAGACCACGGCGCCGTCGGGGGTCGCCATGGCCCCAAGCGCCAGCCCCGGCGTCAGGTGCTCCAAGAGTTCCCCCTCCAGTGCCTGGTGGGGTTGGTGGTGGTGATGGTGGTGGTGGTGATGGTGGTGATGGGTGCCCGACAGGGCGGACGGGTGGGAGATGGGCACCGAGGAGGAGGAGGCAGCCGAGGTGCAGGGGATGGTGTTCATGGTGTGGTAGGTGGCGTCCGGCTTGAAGGGACTGTGGTGCGGTGGGTGGTGGTGGTGGCTCTTGCTCGGGGAGACGATGTCCACCGCTGCCAGGGCTTCGGCGCGGGCCAGCAGACTCTCGTCCAGACCGCCGAATATATTGCTCTGCAATTGCAAATAGAAGGCACACATAACGCTCAGCAGGGAATTCGCCTCCCCGCGCACTCCGCCGTGCCACTAAAACCTTCCCAGCATGTTAAAAGAGAAATCCTGGAGAAGGGAGGGGTTGGAGGGGGGGAGAGGAGAGGAGCAGAGGGAGCGAGCGGGGCGAGGGAGCGGGCGCGGCGCGCAGCCGCTCGCACAGAGGCAGCCGGCGGCGGGCGGACGGACGGACGGACACACGCACCAGCCGCACGCAGCATCCCAGGTCATAAAAATTAATACGGGCGGCAAGAGCCGCCGCATGCATAAGTTGGGCGAGCGCCCGGCGGCGCCGGGTGATTTGCTGCGCGGCCATGAAAAAATCATCAGGCGGATCCGGGGGACCGCCGAGGGGCTCCCCATAAAGCGGGGCGGCGGGCGGCGGGCACCTACCGGAGGGGCGGGCAGGCAGGCCCGCCGCATCGCCTCCGCGCCGCCACCACCGCCGGAGCCCGAGCCGGAGCTGGAGCCGCCGCTGCCGGAGCCAGGGCCGGAGCCGGTGCCGCGTCCGGCGGAGCCGCCGGTACCGGTGCTGCTGGGGGAGCTGGCGGCGGGGGCGGTGGCGCCGGCGGAGGGGCAGGGCGAGGCGGTGTGCAGGGCCGAGTACTTGGTTTCGTGGAGGCCGCCGCCGCCGCTGCCACCGCCGTGGGGGAGGCCGAAGGGCTGCTTGCTGCTCAGGGACATCATCATGGTGCTCGCCGCCGCCGCGGTCCGTGACAGGCGGCTGCCGGAGGAAGGCAGGGGCGAGGGGCCGGGGGCCCGGACCCCCCCGGAAAAGCCACAGGAGCCCTGCCCCCCCCGCGCCCCCACCCCCCGAAAAAAAATAATTTAAAAAAATTTAAAAACCCCNGCTTTCCGCCGTCCGCCTCCGCTCCGGCGCCGGCCCTCGCCTCTCGCGAAGTGCCCTCCCCGCCGCCGCGCCGGTGGGTTTTACTCTCTCCCCTCCCTCCCCTCCCCTCTCGCCTGTCACTACAGCCCACCCCCTCGAGAAGGGCCCTCCGCGCCTGCCTCCTCGGCCCCGGCCCCCTCCTCCGCCGCCGCTCCCTGCCCGCCCCCCGCCGCCCCCGCGCCCACGCCCACGCGTGCTCCCACACTCACCGCCGCGACGCGCCCCGCCGCCTCCCAGAAAGGGGAGGGAAAAAGCCAAAACAGAGGAAAAAAAAAGAAGCGCGGGGGGGGTGGGGGGGAGTAAGCGACACCCCCCCCGCGTGCCGTCCCAAAACCACCCTCTATTAAAAAAAATTATATAACGAGAGAAGAGGAAAGTCCTCCCCGGGCTTACAACGAGCCCACAGCCACGGAGTGTCCCGCGCTGCCCTGGCACGGCTCCCCTCTCCGAGGGGGGCAGCGGGATTCTGGCCGGCGGGCGCTGCGCGGGGGTCGCGGAGGGAGAGGCAGGGAGCGGCGGAGGGGTCTGCCCCCCCCAGTGACCCCCATCGGCGGGGAGCCAAAGGGATCCTGCTGCAAAAGCGCACCGCTGTCCCGCCAACTTCCCCCTGTCTCTCCCTTCGAAAAGGAATGGGAACAACAACAAAAATAAAAAGGTAAAAAGAAAATAATTCGGGAAAAGTCAGTTTTATTGAAAGTGGCCGGGTTTATTTCCATGAAATTTCACTTTGCAGCAGAAAGGTTAAAATAAGTGCTTAGGTGTTTAATTTTGCACCTAAACAGCAGACTGGGTAATTTTAAGGGAAATAAAAAAAAAAAATTACATTGTATCAGCTCTCACTGTCGCCAGCTCGGAGAAATGAAATAAATCAAAGTTAAAAGCTTGAGTATCATTTAATTATGGTGCGAATAGCGCTTGGAAAGAAGTAGAACAACATCTCTAAACAAATTATGGCCGGGCCAGGAAGGAATTATTAGATTGAAATTTCATTTAGGCTCGGGAGACACAGCGCTTCAATATGTAATCTGTTATGCCTCATCTGATTTGTATGCTTAATTCAGCTTGACGAATTTATTAGTTTTCATAATAGTAAAAAAATTGAGCAGCACTATGGGCTAATGCATTGTGTGTACTATAAATTGTATGTCACCGTTGAAAGGCTGAAGTCTATAGAAATCTTTTATTAATGACAACATAGGAAAGAGGATTTTCTTGCAAGCCTTTAAGGAGTTCATGCCAAACCTCCGCGCTTCGTGTCTCAGTAGGCTATTAACATATCGTCATACTAATTAGGCTACTTCATGAGTGATATAATTTCGAACTTTAAATTATGTTCTAATTAACAAGGGTTGTCCAATTTGCTTAATCTTCAAAAGGCTTTTGGCTTGTCTAATTAGTCGAGCATCGAGCATCTCCAACGCCCAAGAAAAAGCCATCGATAATATTTTGAGTGTTTTCGGTGTATTCCGGACAGAGCCCACGCGGGGCGCGGCCCGCCTGTGGTGGGCAGGAGCTGACAGGAGGGATGTTTGTCCCTCCGCCTCCCTCCGGGGGTCCTCGCACCGCGCGAACCGCTCCGGCGCTCCCGCCCCCGCCTCCCCGGCGGCGGCCGCAGCTCTTCGTGCTTCGGCACGGGTGTGCCAGGAGGTGTGCGGGCAAACGAGGAAAAATCTCCCTTTCTCTGGGAAAAAAAAAAAAAAAAAAAAAAAAAGTAGGATAAAATACCTCGTTGGCGCTGGGAAGTCCGAGTACGGCCAGCCTGCCGGGTCCGCGCAGCCGAGGAAGGGGATTTGCCCGCCCCGGCTCTCCGAGTGAACTTTGGCAGAGAGAAGGGCGAGTAGAAAAACGTCTCCACGCTATACATTTAACCCCTCTCGCACTGAGTTTAATTACTCTCAATAGTTGTTCTAATGTATGCTGTCACACGGGAGAATTGAGAATGCATATCGTTAATATGAATTAATCTTGATTTTAATAGCAACTGACAACCGATCTCCAAAACGCTGAGTGCTTATCGCCTCTCCGAACGCTCGCCACCGGGGTAAAGCGGAGTGCGGAGCAGTGCGGAGTAATAGGCTGGAAAACTTTCCTGGGTGTCGGGCTCGGGGGCTGATTCCGGCGGACCCGAGATCCCCACCGAGACCGCGCCCGCCGTTTGCTCTCCGTGCTGTGGGGATCCGCCGGTGGCCCCGGCCCCACCGCTGACGCTGCACCCGGCCGCCGTCAGCGCCCTGCCCGCGGCACAGCCGCCCTGCAAATGCTGCGTTTGCTTTTTCCCTCCCCCGCCTTTTTTGTTGTTTGTTTGGGGTTGGGTTTTTGGGTTTTTGGTTGTGGGGGGGGTGGGTTGTTATCTTTTGAGAGAAGCACCGCGGTTCCCAGCTGCACCTCCCGCCTGGTGTTGTGAGGGACGCCGTGGGGAGCCGTAGCGGTCGCGGAGCCCCTGCCGCCCCCACGGCAGATCGCTGGTTCTGCGGGGCCGCGGGCCCTGCAGCCGGCTCTGCGCACCGATGGGCCGCCTAAATAAAAGGAGAGCCCCCCCCCTTACCCATACCTATTCCCTGACCCACGCAGATATCTGGGGAGAAATCACTGCCGCCTCTCATGTATCCATGTTCTGATTTACGATTAAAATTTAAAGATGCGCATTCATATTTTACTGAATCTAATGCGCCCTATGAATTTTTAATCCATTAAGATGCGGGCTACACTTTGAGCAAACTCTACCTTTGTTTTGAGCACAGGGCAACACCGGGCCAAGCTCTACCGGAGGGGTGGTCTTGGTGCACCACACCTCCCACGGCCCCCACCGCCCCCGGACCACTCCCCTGCGGATCCGGCGGCGGGGAACGACCTGACCTCGCCACGGCCCCAGCACCGCGCGTGCGGACAACTGCAGTCCGCGGAGCCGGGGAGGCCACTGGAATGCCCCGTCGGGACAGTCCCGCAGCCCCCGCGGTGCCTCCGCATCCCCAGCACCCTCGTTTCTCCTAGCCCATCATCGCTGCCTGCACTGACTCCTGCTCCCCCCTCCAGAGGTGGTTTCAGGGTGCGTGGTGTTGGGCAAGCACTGGGGAGTGCACCCTTCGCGACGCCCCTGCCGGTCCTCGTCATCTCCCGAGGCGGTACGGCCCCTCCGTCCTCCGCCGGCCGCTCGGCCTCTTCGGGACCGCTCTGCCGCCGCACGCCAAGTCAAGTCACGAAGTCAAACTTAAAGCCCGGAACGATCAATGAAGACTTTTGCCGTTCGTGGCGCCTCGTGCTTCCTGGCACTAAAATAAATGCAAGAAATCGAAACTTAATTACTTGAAAGAAATCCAGAAATCCCTCTGCATAATTTATCTAAGCATTTTTCGTTGCGCTTCTGTTGAATACACGCGTTTAACTCCGCACGCTCCTCTCCCCAACCCCTCTCCCTCCGGCAGGCGCGGGGCGACGGGTGGCTCGTCCCGGCGGACACCCGGATCCCTACACCCCTCGCACCTCGCTCTGCCGAGGGATGAGGGAAGAAGGGAGGTCAATGGAGCGGACTGCCTTTCTATCTCGGGGTTGCCCGGCACTGAGCGCTCACACACACACACATTCCTCCCCCTCGGCCGGGAGCATCTCCTGGGGCAAGGATGTGGGCAGGGCAGTCTGCTATACCCTCTCCTCCCTGCCTGCGAGGTCTGAGCCTTGAGCAAGTCACTCGGCAGATATGTTCTGATCAGGAGTGTCTGGCGTAACAACCCGAGCCTCCTAAGCATAATGGAAAGTGTCAATAAAGTAACTCACTTATTCTGATAAACTCCCCCCTTGTCTTTGATGGTACTCCCGTGGCCTCCACAGTTCTTCTTATGAATAGGGTATGACACCTGCTAGCTGGGGGTAGTATATTAACTGGCGATGCAGGCTCCTCATTTGCCATCTAGCCTGGCTGATGAGAGCCTGCTCGGTGAGCCTTTTGCTGAATTCATTAGGACTGGGAGTCTGCTGGCTCGGGAGCAAACTTTATCACAGACACCTCATCGAGAAGTTGAAGTAATGTTATGAAAGAATGAAAAATACATTTGGGAGCAGCCTGGAAACTGAAGTACATTTTGATTTAACTTACATTAACAGAAACCTAATGTAAAAGTGAAGGGATCTAACAAAACCATTAATAATTTAAAAATAATTACAGATAGTCTATCCTTACTATTCATAACCACTCAACATTTTAGACAAAGAAAGCTGAATATTCTTCATGGGGGAAAGATGTGAGCAGACTGCTAAGCAGGAGCCATCCGGCTTGTGCTGCCTCTTCTCTGCTCACATATGCCACGTGTTTTCCATGTACCATCCAAAAAGTACTTTTCCAGGAGGAAGTGTGAAAGCTAGCTTGAGGTGGACAGCAGGTCCTGCCTCTCTACAGGGCATTTTGGCAGGTGTAGGGCACAGATTTCAATCATTCTTGCTGGAGTTACTGTTTGAAGTGAGTCCAGTCTTGCAGAGGTGACCAAGGACACTTTTATGCCTCCTTGGGCTTTCGCAGTTAGGAAATGCCTCTTCCATCCATAGCCTTGGTTAACACCAGTGGCAACAGTGACTCTTGTGTCCCATGCTGTGCCATGCTATTTAACAACAGCTGATATCAGCACCATACATCATCTGCTTGGCTTGCCATGGCTCTGCACAAAAGTTATTTTTAATGTGTCCATTTTAATTCAAGTTTCCATCATACGCTTTGTAGCTTAAGGGTCTTGAGCATCTTGCCAGGCCATGATTTTTGCCTGTATTTCAGTTCATTTGGGATTTCTTTGAGATATACCTGCTGTCCAAACACTGTGTAAAATCAAAGCATCTGGATATGAGGCAAACTTCACTGCTTTTCCTTACAGATAAAGATAAAATTGTAAGGAGAGAAAGTCTCAGGCATGAAGTGACTTCTAAAGAAAAGAAATATTTGACAATACAAAGCAGATAAGAAATTCAGATTTAACTCTTGCGGGAATCTTTCTTACAAATAACCTCACAAGTGGGATCCTTTCCTAACTGCTTCCCCAACTGCTCCTTGCACTGAAAGCATTAAGATCTCATGGATCATTAAAAAAAAAAAAAAAAAAGAGTCCTATAAATCACACTGTGGATGTCCTTGGGACTCTATTCTTGCTGATTTAGACAAAACCCTGGTATCTGAGATTACCCTTCATTAATTATTTTCATTAATTTATCTTCTTATAGATGTATTATCACAAATCATATTCCAAACACATCCCCTAATTAAGCACAAAATTCCTCTCTACCTCCATATGCCATTTAAATGGAGCAATGAGAATGTGCATGTTCAGCCCGGTACCTGGGGGCTGGTGGCAGGCAGTTGGTGCAACAAAAAATGGTGTTGCATGTCAGCTACCTTTTGGGACTTGACCTAGCTCAGAGAAAATATTTTGATTTTCCATTTGGTCATCAACATGGGGATGTTTCAGCTCAGAGCTCTTAACCCTTCTAAAATTGCAGTGTCCTCTATCTGCTCTGCATTGTTTACAAGGCAATCTAAGTTCCTTTTCTCCCCCTTCCACTATGCAAGATGTTATCCTATCTCTTTATATGTCCCCAGGATTCACCAGGCACCACAGACCAGCTTTCCCTTTTTAGCCAGGAATAAAATCTCTGGCAGGTGATAAGCACTGACAAAGGTGATGAAAACCTTATGTTTCCAGGAAGGCTGTCACCAACAGGTAGATGCGCTTTTAAAACTGGTTTAGCAGTTGTGTCACTGGATTGATGTTTGTACCTTGGAGCTCTTGACAGTGTACTAAAATACTTACTTAGGTAGGCAGGGTCCTTTGGCCCCATGTGAGAGATCTATAGTGTACAACTGTGGTATTTGGTGTGTGCTGTGGCAAGTTCTATGCTTTCCTTGGTTTTGGTGAGGTCCTGTATGGTCTCACCCTGCTTTGTGAATAGGTAGCAGAAAATGTCTGTAACTTATTCTGATTTCTCCCTTTGATTCAATGTCCACACAATCAAAGCATTATGGGACTTATCAGGTGAGGAAGGCCCACTAGGGCCAGCATCTGCTAGAAATATTAGCTATGTGCTGAAGCATTGTTCCCTGCAGGACCAGGCATGCTGAGCTCAGACATAGTCTACAGGCTCATCCTCTTTGACAAGCAGGCTTTAATACTCCAAAGATATATTTGTGCGTAAGAGCAATGCTAATGTTTGGGTGGGGGATCCACCTTACATATGGACGTAAACACTTGTCTATGCTTTATTCAAATATAATCACAAATCTTCAACTTTTCTTCCCTGCCCACCCCCTTTTTTTTTTTTTTTTTAAATTCAGTAGAAATCCATTTCACCTTTCCTACAACCTCTGGGCACACATCAAAGCCCCTTCCCTTCACACACAGAGCATGGGCAGGTGTCTGCTTCTGTTCTCTCATCCCTTTTTTTATAAATGAAATATTGTATGTTCTGAAGACTGTTAATATAATGAAATCAAATTGTGAAATGCCTCTGCAGTTCATATCAACACTTCCTATTGGAAGCAGCCTGTTAGGACTATGTTATCATGTATCTCACAGTCCCAAAATAGAAATCGAATTCCAGTGAAATCTATTACCAAAGGCTATCAAGTAAATCAATGGGAGTTTTGCCAATAACATCAAACCCAATGAAATGGTTCTGTGTTAAGAACAGCAAATATACACATGGAAAAGAGGACAGATCAGAAAACAGCATTATGAAGATAAAAAAGTGCAGAAAGAAAATAAATGATTTGCAGGAAAACAAAAACAAACCACACCCACAAAAGATTAATAATCCACTAATGTATATAACCAACCCAATAGAGATATTAAAATGCAGACAACTCAGTTTATGTCCTGTAACACAAACTTCCCTAGAAGGATTTACTCGGGAGTATTCTTATATTCTTAGCCACACATCCCACTTAATTTTGCTGGATTGGGGTGAAATAAATCTGTTTAAATTGCTTTACTGTTTGTTTTGATGTGCAAGACCTGGGCTGACATTAAAATTTACAGATGTCACCATCAAGCTGCAGCTGTCTGCATATGTGTCTGTTGCTAACTATGCATAGTAAATACATCATCAAATAGTATTTTTACTTGTTAACCCCTGAACATTTATGTTGCCTGGTAGGTGCCCTGCCATAGTGAACTTTAAAATGTTTGGGTTTTTTTTCTCTTGTTTAGGCTAACACGATTCCTTGGAGTAAGTTAATTTCTGCTGTACATGCATGAGAGAGGCAACCCTTTCTACCAGGTGCCAACATCCCTGTCTTTCCCAGTGGCTCAGGCTCCCAGCGTACTTGCCAACCTTTGAAACTGTTCCAGGTGGGTCCAAACACTCTAGCTCAAAGTAGACAAAAAAGGTGGTGAGGTGGCAGTTTTGTTGTTGGCTTTTTTTTGGGGGGGGGGGGGGGGGGGGGAGAGCATTTTTGTTTTGGATGACTGGAATTATTTTAATTTGTTTGTTTTAGTTGGGATTTTTTTGTGTGTTGTGGTTTTGTTTTGGCTTAATACAGTTTTTATGAATGTTCATGGATAATTCTGAGCGAGGGGTCTGGATCAGACTGGGCTTTACAAGCCATTAAAACTTGTTCTGCTTTAAGTGCTCACAGCTGTGGAATGGCTGTGGATGCAGAGCACCCCTCTTGTGCTTCTGCCACACTGGTGGCTGGCAGGGCTGGCTGGGCAGGAGGCAGGGTGTGAGGTGTGTGGCTGTTACCTTGTATTTTGTTTTCTGAGGAGGTCAGGGCATCCCCGACAGCTGGGAGTTGGGCTCAGGCCCAGGTTCCCCATCACTCTCCAGTTCCGGGGTGCGGTGGCCCTAGGTGATGCTTTTGGGTGGCAGAGGCTGGCAGCAGCTGGTGCTTGTCTGTGTGGAAACCAAGGTCAGGCCCTGGGGAGCTGACAGCAGGTTGCTCCAGGAGGGATGATCCCCACGGGCATTTCCCAATGGCCCAGGCAAGGACAGGGGGTCCCCGGGACTGGTCTGAGCGTGCCTAGCCCAGCCGAGGCCGCGGCTGCCAGTTTCCAGGCACTCTGGAAAATTCCTCCCTCAGCTGGCACCAAAAACAAACCCTCCTCAGGATTGTTGGCACAGCACTGTGCGGATCATGCAAGGGGTAAGTCTTGGAGCAAAGAAAGTTTAATTAGTTGTCTCTCTGTTACATCTGCTGCCCTGGGTGACATCTTATGCTATGCCATCGCATGTTGTAGAGCACTGCTTTGTGGTTTGTATAGGATAGTGGCCCTGCTGTTTTATTAAAAAAAAAAAAGTGCCACAAAGGCAAGAGACATGTCAATCTAGAAAGAAGATTGTTTAATCTGTATTCATCAGTTGCTCAGAATACTTACAAATGAAATGAAGGACCAGAAAAGCTCAGGAACCTGACAAGTAAGGTTTATGTGCTTGGAGGCCAAAGCAATTAATCAGTGAACAAGGCCCAGATGCTTTAGATACTAAAAGATAGGGGTGAAGAAACCCAAGCAGAGCAAAACAGGTGGGTGGAAAAATTATCTTCTTGCAGGGAAGTAAAGGGAAGAAGATGCTGAAAAGAGTTGTATTTGTTTTAATTGATTCAAAATTGCACCCCAGCTGTGGGCAGGAGCCTGTGCTCCATGGTCTTGGTGAACGCTGGCTGGGGAAGGAGGTAGAGCTGGTTTGCAAAGGTCTTCTGCTGCAAAGGTCAGAAGACTTGTGTAGGGTTTGATGTTCAATATTCATATGGTCATGTTTTATCAGGGGGTGAGCTCTTTACACACAGTTGTTGCTTTCACAATCTTGCAGAGAAGCTGTGTCAGCACAGCCTTTATAAATTCCATTCTTGCCAAAGATTTATGATGTAACTTTAAAAGTGTGCTCTGGACTGGTGCCTTCCATAGAGATTTTTAGTGAGGGATCTTATTTTTAGAATGTTGGTGCATTTATGTTCTATGCCTAAGATACACAATACTAAATGTAATTTATTACATGGCATAATAAAAATGGATGAAGTCTGAGGGGATAGCAGACTTCTGTACTTACACAATATCATTTCTGGTAACATTTTGATGTGTGATTTTATATGTGAGTTATAGTGGTGTGAGAGGTGATGACAGTGCATCAGGCAACAGTAGGAGTGCTGTGTCAATTCTGACCTTAACAAGATGTCTATATGTGTACAAAGCAGTCAAGTTGAACAAAGAGGGAGGGAAGTGCTCATTCACTAAAAGTACATGGCTAGAATTTGCTTTATTTATTTCAGTGCAAGTCATAAATAAGAGGTAGTTGGAAACATCCTTTGCTGAATTAATACATGTGTGAATGCTCCAAACATTTCAATGGTCTTAAAAAAATGCAACCAGATCTGGGAATAACTGGGTAGTTTGAAGAGCTGAGCTACACTACTTCCTGCACTGCTATTTGGCAAAACTCTTTGCTTTAAAAAGGCAATCTAATGTTACAGCTGGTTTTAAGACAGGCTGCATTTACTATTTTTACTATTGCCATACTTGTTTATTTAATTGTGATAATGATAACTTTTCACAAAACAAGCTGTTACACATAAAGTGGTGGAAAAAACCCAGATCTCTCTATCTGTATGAAGAGTGGTTGGTTTTTCTTTTACTCAATGTCTTTGTGCTACAGGCATCTGCAAAGCAAAAGCCATGGAAATGACAAATGAAAACAGGGCTGGTGCATTCTTCATTATGGCAAAGGTCCTACCACGTCAAAGACCCACCATCAAATGGTTTTCATCTGACAGATTTCGGCTGTACTAATACTACTGAAATTAGGAAACTGCTAAATGAAATTTGTGATCTTGTTTTGGGTTTGTTTGTTCATTTTGCTGTGGGTTGCTTGGAGTTTTATTTAGTTAAATCACTGACAGAAAAATGACTATAAAAATGTATATACACACAGTTACCTTTTGAAATCCTCAAACCTCTTTGCATTATGCAGGCAGAAATGCTGATGTATGTTAGCATTTCCCTAGTTTGTTAGCTAATGTACATATTAATTGGACCTTAAATATTATACACATCAGAATATTAAGATTTCAGGTTGCAGCAATTCCTCAGTTCAGGGCTGTAACATGAATTCTTGAACTATTTCCAGTAAGTAAAAACTTAGTGTTTTTTACTACTTCCAGTAGTAAAAACACAACTGTAAGTCAACAAAGCAGTTATTTTAGATTTTGTGGGGTTGTTGCAAACTCCTCTGGTGTAAAAGCTGCTAATTGGCTTGCTTTCCCTGTTTGATAGATCATCAAGGAAGAGGGAACATTATCTTTTGGAGAAACAACCCCACAGTTTTGGAGAAGACAAAAAAAGATAAATTTAGACTGTATCTGCTCATGGATTTTATACCCTTTTTCCAAAACACATGCCAGTATGAATTCTGTGATTAGCTGAAATTAACTTTGGTCTGAGTTGCCTACGTCAGATGCTAAAATTGTGCTGTTCAGAACTTGCTTGAAGTCTATTGTGACTTCATGTGTATGTGCAAATAACTTAAAAAAAATCTTCCCTTAATTGCTATAATCTGTCATGAAGTGAAGAGTGGGATCAGCATTTTAAAGCAGGTGGAGAATGATGGGGTTACAGGTGATGGCAATGCAGGATGTGAGCAGGAGACACATGCCTTCTGATAATAACTTTTGTTATTTGGTGAGGTCTGTTTCAGAAGAAAAGCAAAAGACAAGAGTGAGAACTTGCTGCTAGAGAGGGAAAAAGTTGACTGCTATGTCTTCACGATCAAGACTTTGTGTACTCGTGGTGTTAGTGCTGTAGGATATGTGTTTTTTAAACTTACTTTTCATTAATTCTTGCCTCTGCAGAAGGAAAATCTTCCTTCAGGACTGGTCTAATGTGGAACAAACACCCAGGACCTGGGGACTGATGCTTACTACCTTCTACCTCAGGACCCAGATACATATCTGACTTGCTGATACAAAGATGAGTGCGTGTTTAGCTGAAAGACCTAATTTCATACTCCCTGCTGAAATGAAACAAAATAAAATAGGGCTATAGAAACATGGAAATCTAAGCAGGAGAAAAAAATATATATGTACTGAGTAGTTGGGATGAGGATAAGGGAGCACAGTCAGCTCACAGTAATCATTACTTACCCTGCCTAATGTACCACCTCTAGCGGCACTTGGGTGTTCCAGCACTGAGCACCTGTATGATGTCTGAAGAGAAAGGAAAAGCCCTGCTGGGCTGTGAATATGGGCAGGGGGTGAGGGGTGCTTGCTGCCCCTGTGTGCCATGAGGACTTCATGAGAAGGCAAAGCTAAGCAGAAGCATGAGTTTCCTTTGGGTTAATGTGATAGTTTATCAGCTGAATTTATTATAATAAGAGGAAGTCTGGAGCAAGTGTGGGTTTCCATAACCGCAAGGGAGGGTCCCAAGAGAAGATGTTAGGTGTTCAGGCTCAGTCTGCTCACCACAGTGACTGTGCGTGGTTGGGCTTTGTAATTTCCAGAAGCAATTAACACAAGAAAACCAAACACTGACTCATTGAGGTGAAACAAATCTCCTATGTTTCAGTACATACTCAAAAGTTGTTTTTCATCCCCGTACTTAGCTAACTCCAGGAATTTCCTTTTTCTTCCCATCAGAATTGAATTAATTAAAGATTTTTATTCCATTTATGTCAAGATCATGATCCAGAAAACTCTAAACAAAAATGCTGTGGTTAATGGTTTACAAATGTGTGTGTTGCTTAGAAAGCAGCCACTGAAAGCTCTCCTCTCTTCAAAGCTTCTTGATGGCTCCAAGTTTTGGCAAGTTCAGACTGTGTAGGCCCAGCTGCCATCTAGCCTGGTAACCATGACAGACTCATCTTTCCTGTTGTTACTTTGTGTTTGGTGAGAGTTTGATTGCAAAGAGATGCAATCAGATGCTAATCCCACTGGAGACTTAGTTCCTTTTGGTCTTGGAGTAAATTGAACAAAGTAGGTTTGGCAGTAGGTGGACTTGATCCTTTTTATTTTCATAAGAAGCTGACCAACTGATGTTGGCAGAGGATAATTTCGCTTAATGATTTAAAATCATCAAGCAGCTTGTTTAGTAAGTGGGATGACACTGGTGAACATGAGGCTGCTGGGTTTCTCATGCAGGGTGCGTCCTGGCATAGCCAGGCTCTGCCCACACCTGGCCTCTGGGCATTGCTGTGAGATGGTGCTGGGTTGTTGTCTCTTTGGAGCAACTGCTGTATTCTGGTGTACATTTATGTGCTGAAAAGCACAGCAGTGATCGCTTCTGGCTGGGGTCTTCGGAGGCTGATACGACACCAATAAGTAAAAGTTAATTGCAAATTTATTTCCACGTAGCAATAAGGGAAAAACACTTGGGGCCAGTTTCCTTTAAAGAAAAGGAGGGAAAAGCCTGTTCTACACTCATTTGATTAACCCGTGTTGTTAATCACTGCCAGGTTTATGAACCTTTATTATAAACTTGTTACTCTAAGGGGTTTCAGTTCAGTGATTGAAAAACAGCTTTAGGGCCTGGGTAGCAAGAGTAGCAAGAAGTACAAGTAGAAACACTGAGCCTTTGAAGAGATGTATAAATAATTAGCAACATATTTCATGTGGACTCTTCCGTCAAGATATACTGTCAGACCTGGGATTTTATCAGAACATGATGAAAATGTAGAAAGAGCTCTGTAATTATTCCTGCAAAATAATGTTGAAATCTAAAATAATTTCATGTATTAGGAGCTATTGTAGGTCACGAGTAACAGTTCTGCACTGCCAAACTGCTTTTGTATCTTTTACAGTTTCTTGAGAAAGCAGAAGGTGTCTGAAACATTCTTTATACTCTTGTGTCTTTTGAATCTTAGATCCATATTTCATGGTTGCAAAACATATGACACAGGTGAAAACCTGAACTGCATCTTAAAAAAGCAAAGTGATGAATAAGTAGTTGCCCATGCAACTTTAGAAGCTGGAGGAAAATATAGCAGGTTAACTAGGAAATAAAGGTGGGAACCTCTCAATACATTAGTGGAACGACAGTTTGGGGGAAAAAGGCCCAGCTTTCTAGGACATACCCATGTGTGCAAAAGGGGCAAAAACTTTGTTCTTACTGATGAACACCAAGCACAAATTCTGCTAAAGAAATGCACATATCTGGAAGCATATTTAAGAAGTGTCTTACATACCAAGTGTAACAGTGTTTTAATCATAGTTTGGTTTGGCATCATTCCAGTTGTGGGTGGGGTGGGGTTTTTTCTTCTATTTGTGTGGTAAAAATGTGTGCTTTTTTGTGCAAGAGTTTTGCTCTCCCATTTTCAAACATTAATCCTAATCTCTGGGGAAAAGCTGCTTGTAGAAGGCTTTGCTCATTCCCACCTGGAGGAGGAACTCAAGTGGGCATTGGTGTGAGTTTTGCTCAAATGAGTTCATTTTAGCCTGAACATAAGCCAGTGTCAGCTGTTGGGTGTGGGACCCCCATGAGAAACTCACATGTTCAAATGCAGAGGTTCTTTTAGAAGTATTAGATTGGTTTCTTCTGCTTTCAGAAATGCTAATGGTACTTCAGTAAGGTCAGGAATTCACTAGCACTTTCTCTGTTAGCCTAAACAGCATCACGATTTCATTCTTCGCTTTTTTTTTTTTTTTGCCATGGCTTTCTGCTCAGCTTTGAAGTCTGCAAGAATAAATCAAATTCAAAGAGTGAACTTCATTTTGCCTCCAGTTTGAATGCTTGGGCTGAGAGGTGGTACTCGGTGTAAGACCACAGGCCAGTGAATTTTTAAATTGTGGGCATGAGGCATTTACTGCCCCTTCTACTTACATCAGGAATCATGTAGACCTGTTTAAATAATGGTTCCAGTTTTGGTGGTTTTTTAATAGCTTTCATGCTTGTGTGCATTTATATTTTAAGAGGCTAATACTTGTCTACCTTTGAGTTGTCTTTGTTCGTTGTGCTTGTCAAATAATCTTAAAGGAATCCAATGTGTTATAGTGTTTAAAGGATGAAGAATGGTGTTCTCAGTTTGCATGTTATGTGATGTGAAATGCAATGGAATGTCTACAGAATATAATAGTGAAATAAGAAGTTACAGCTGTTATGTGGAAGGAGATAGAATCACCCATAATCCTCCTGAGTTTAGCTTGGCAGCATGTGATCTCCTCAAGGAATACCATGAGGCAAAACTGGACCTAATGGGTGCCTGTGGGCCCTGCCCATGGCTCTGCCTGTGTAGTCTGTGTTGAGCTACTACTTTCTGACAGAGGCACCCGTTTGAGCAGGCCTAGGATTGCCCACCCAGACAGCTCTGCAGGACTCATAAGCAGTTTGTCACAAACCCAGCAAACGTGGTGGCAAAGTCTTAGCCGCAACTCTGCACTAGTCCTGGTGTTACTCCTTTGTGAAAGTGCTATCCAAGTTAGCCTTTCTTACTATTTATGTATTCATTTCCATTCTTGCTAAGCGTATTACTCTTTCATTTTTACTTTTCTGCCTCTAAACTTGCCTTTGTGACTCAAATGGAGAACTGAGTGCAAGAGATTAATGCTTAGGCACCGGACAAAGTACCCAGACAGATACAAAGCCATCCCCTTCTCAGAAAAGCTGGTTCTTTCCACCCTGGCTTTAAACTGAAAGAAATGCTATAGAAACTCACAGGCTTCAGCAAAGTAATCAATGGGAAAAAAAGGCCATATTTTCTTGTCTACCTTCAGTCTCTTCTGGTGTCCACTGGAAGCTTTCACTAACCTGGCTATTTCATGTCCCATAGAGTCAGACTGACTTATCTTGTAGCCATCTGTATGGCAATTTTGCTTTTGATTTTCACAATAGCCTATAGGGCAGGTATTACACTTAATGAGTGAGTGGAAAAGGTGCCACTGAGCTATTATGTTTTAATCTGCTAAGCAGGAAAGTAAGTCCATAAGCGCATGGCTTGCAGGAGGTCATCATTAGTCTGTCAAGGTATTTCTTTATTGCTATCTTCCATAAACCTATCTGGTATGACAATTCCTAGTTACAGTTTTTTGAACAGACAAGACATACTGTTTATGAAAACAGGCTTCTTCAAAGCAAGCTGTGGTGGCGGGTGAAGGAGGTGAGGTTGTTTACAATATTTTAAGCCAAACCGCTCCTTTGGCAGGAGGTTTTCTCTAACAAGTGAGAACAACGAGAATTAGCGCGCTCAGCACTTCAACAAGCTGAGATTTTTGCCTGTAATAAGAAGAATGAGACTCGTTTGACACAAACTACAAAACAACACAGGGAAGATGAAGAAGAAGGGCAGAAATACATTACTGAAGGTGAGGAGAAACAAGTTCACTGCTCTACTGTGAATTCATAATTCTTGCTCATTATAATGTATAATTGCAGCTGGCAGCATTCCAGAGGAGGGCTCAAACGAAGGTAGGTCTTGTCAATCAGAGTCTGGCTGGAGGCCTGTAGCTAGTGGAGTCCCACAAGGGTCAGTACTGGGTCCAGTATTATTCAATATATTCATCAGTGACCTGGATGAGGGGGTTGAGAGTCCCACAAGGGTCAGTACTGGGTCCAGTATTATTCAATATATTCATCAGTGACCTGGATGAGGGGGTTGAGAGCACCCTCAGCAAGTTTGCTGATGACACCAAACTGGGAGGAGTGGCTGACACAGCAGCAGGCTGTGCTGCCATCCAGAGAGACCTGGACAGACTGGAGAGCTGGGCAGGGAGAAATTGAATGCAATTTAATAAGAGCAAGTGTAAGGTGCTGCATCTGGGGCACAACAACTCCATGTATCAGTACAGGCTGGGGGCTGATGTACTAGAGAGCAGCTCTGGAGAAAGAGACCTGGGGGTCCTGGTGGACAGGGGGATGACCATGAGCCAACAATGTGCCCTCGTGGCCAAGAAGGCCAATGGCATCCTGGGATGCATTAAGAGAAGTGTGGCCAGTAGGTCAAGAGAGGTTCTCCTCCCCCTCTACTCTGCACTGGTGAGACCCCACCTTGAGTACTGTGTCCAGTTTTGGACACCCCAGTTCAAAAAAGATAGAGATTTGCTGGAGAGAGTCCAACGCAGGGCCACCAAGATGATTAGGGGAGTGGAGCATCTCCCTTATGAGGAGAGGCTGAGAGAGTTGGGGCTCTTTAGCCTGGAGAAGAGGAGACTGAGGGGAGACCTCATTAATGTTTATAAATATGTTAAGGGTGAGTGTAGAGAGGATGGAGCCAGACTTTTCTCAATGTCGTCCAATGACAGGACGAGAGGCAATGGGTGCAAGCTGGAGCACAAGAGGTTTAGGGTCAACACAAGAAAGAACTTTTTCTCAGTGAGGGTGCCAGAGCTCTGGAACAGGCTGCCCAGGGGGGTTGTGGAGTCTCCATCTCTGGAGACACTTAAGACCCGCCTGGATCTGTTCCTGAGAGACTTGGTCTAGATGATCCTGCTCAGGCAGGGGGGTTGGACTAGATGATCTTCTAGGTCCCTTCCAGCCCCTAATTTCTGTGATTCTGTGATTCTGTGATTCTGTGAATCGTGCTAAATCCTGTTGAGGAACTGACCACAGCAGCATTCTACCTGAGTCCATATAATTCAAATCATTCCCATTTTATTCTTCTGTACTGGGTCCTTCTTTATGCAGAAATGAAAATTCTCTTCAGACTCCCAAAATTTGAAAATGTATTAGAATTTTTATGTTTCTCTGTTAAGGATAAAAATAGATTATCCCAAGATAGACAGCACCCCAAATTATATACTTATCTGAGAAAATGCGAATAGCTTATTTTTGCCATTAAATGAATTAACTACTTTAAGCAACCAGTACCAGTGACATGATTGTGCTTTTTCTGAATTTTTGTCGTGTGACTTATTTCAAGCAGTTCAGTGATGTTTACTAATACCAAACTTTATTTACATGAAGTAGGATGTTCATTCATATGTCATTTAAAAGCAAGTCTTTTGGTTTGCTTTTGAAATCTAGTATATGACTGAGAACAGGAGAGAGATTATGTATGTGGCATCCTCATTTCCTCTGCAGCTCTCCCAAAGAGCAGAGCTTGAACTCAGTGAGGAGACAGCAGGGCTGAAGTTTGGCTGTCTGAATGTATCTGGGTAGGCGTGCATACGTGCAGCCTCTGGGGCATGGCCTTTGTTTTTAAAAACAGTGATGGACTAGGATACTGTAGGACAGAGTGAATATTTTTTTGAATGCAAGATCAGGATCGTTGTTGTTGACCTGATATTTGATTACATGGGAAACTGTAAGACTCCTACTCTTTCCCCCCTGCTTTTCTTTTTCCTCTTTGAGAGCAAGTGCAAGGCTTGGCTGGATTACTGGAGACCTGCTCCTTTCTCATCTAAGCAGTGGTGGCTGTACACATATGACTCTGAACCCTGGTTCCTGGCTCTGAAATACCTGTCAATTCATGGTATATGGACAGTGATGGATTTTTGGGCTCCCAGAGGTTCTTCATACCTTGCATATCCTAGTTACATTGACACAGTTCTTCTCTTTCCAAGATCTTCTAATAGCTTCAAAACTGGAGTTAATCTAAGTGTTCATCGTGTTGCTTGCTCTCCCCCACTCTTGCTGGGTGTTTCATGGCAGCTGTCTCAGCTGTGTCCTCCTCTTCAGCCTGTACCACATAACCTGTACCTGTGCTTCATTTCATTGCAAACGTGGGATAGGAAACTGTTGAAGGGATCTGGTTGGAAGGGGGATAGTAGAAAGGGAGCAGCTAAGACTTGTTCCATTTCACAGTGTCTTAGCTATGCAGCTTTGCTCTCTTTGGACACAACTGTATGCTGCTTATTAATATTTGTATTGCACATACATGCTGCTAAGAATGATGCTTATCTAGGCCTAAAAAGGCTATTAATAACTGATCCTGTATGTACCTATGAATTTACGGAATCTTATTACAGAAGTGATTCTTTTTGCCCACTTCAGCTCCAGTGCTAGAGGATCTGCTTGCTTAGGATCTGCTTACTTTTGCTTACTTAATCCATTTAAGCCCATGGTTGTTTGATTATACAATAAGACTGGCTAAGAAAAGCTGGATGTCTAAGGATCCTAAAGGAACTAAGTTCTTACAAAATAGTGTAAGAAGAATTATATGGAACAATTTATTAATTTACTGTTGGCAATGCTATTTTCTTTACTAGAGATATCTAGGGGAAGTAAAAATGTGTTAAAGCCAAAGCTTTTTTACCTACAGTTTTTGGTTTAGACACTGATTTTTTATATAGTCATAAAACAGGGTTAACATGATTGTAATAATACACACAAATCAGGGTTAGTTCTGCTGAGCATAAAATGAGAATTATATTGAGGTAAAGATTTATGAGACTGTGCCTATGTTATATCAGGCAGGGAGAAAACTGTAGATATCTTGTGTAAGCACATAGATATATGGGGAAAGAGAGTTCTGAGGTTATATATAATCTACTGAACTTTTTTTTTGTCGCTATGATGAAAGATTTTTTTAAATTGGCAAGAAGAAAATAAGTCGAATTTGTTGTTGTGAAAAGGTTCTTACAATTTCAAGTCTACTGTGTGAGTTTTGAAAACAGAGGGTTTTTTTTTTTTCTCAACACTGGCATGAATTAAACCAGGTACCCATATGTTTACATAGAAAGACAAATGGTCTGTTTATTTCAGCAGCTGTTTAACAAGCCACCAGCACAATCAATTAAATTAATCTTAGGAAATAAAACTTGAAATAAAGATGATATCTGAAATCATTTTTATTCATGGTTAGAGACTATGCAGATTCTTTTGACAAGTTGAAAAATCTTATGGGTGATGTTGAAAACTTCAATGTACAAGTGCTAATTCAATTTGAGGGCAAAAAAACTGACTTGATAGAATGGTTTCTGTAGTGATATTACTAGAATAGCAAACCCCCAAGCAATACAAAGGCAGCCAGAGTATTGTATGCTCATTACTTGAATTTTCAAACACTTAACAACTGTGAGAAGTATGAATATGCAAAGCTTCCAGACTATGTCCATCTCTATTCTGGTGTTCTTCTAATTTTGGAGCCAAGTCTAATATGTCCAAGCCCATCAGATGTANGATAGGAAACTGTTGAAGGGATCTGGTTGGAAGGGGGATAGTAGAAAGGGAGCAGCTAAGACTTGTTCCATTTCACAGTGTCTTAGCTATGCAGCTTTGCTCTCTTTGGACACAACTGTATGCTGCTTATTAATATTTGTATTGCACATACATGCTGCTAAGAATGATGCTTATCTAGGCCTAAAAAGGCTATTAATAACTGATCCTGTATGTACCTATGAATTTACGGAATCTTATTACAGAAGTGATTCTTTTTGCCCACTTCAGCTCCAGTGCTAGAGGATCTGCTTGCTTAGGATCTGCTTACTTTTGCTTACTTAATCCATTTAAGCCCATGGTTGTTTGATTATACAATAAGACTGGCTAAGAAAAGCTGGATGTCTAAGGATCCTAAAGGAACTAAGTTCTTACAAAATAGTGTAAGAAGAATTATATGGAACAATTTATTAATTTACTGTTGGCAATGCTATTTTCTTTACTAGAGATATCTAGGGGAAGTAAAAATGTGTTAAAGCCAAAGCTTTTTTACCTACAGTTTTTGGTTTAGACACTGATTTTTTATATAGTCATAAAACAGGGTTAACATGATTGTAATAATACACACAAATCAGGGTTAGTTCTGCTGAGCATAAAATGAGAATTATATTGAGGTAAAGATTTATGAGACTGTGCCTATGTTATATCAGGCAGGGAGAAAACTGTAGATATCTTGTGTAAGCACATAGATATATGGGGAAAGAGAGTTCTGAGGTTATATATAATCTACTGAACTTTTTTTTTGTCGCTATGATGAAAGATTTTTTTAAATTGGCAAGAAGAAAATAAGTCGAATTTGTTGTTGTGAAAAGGTTCTTACAATTTCAAGTCTACTGTGTGAGTTTTGAAAACAGAGGGTTTTTTTTTTTTCTCAACACTGGCATGAATTAAACCAGGTACCCATATGTTTACATAGAAAGACAAATGGTCTGTTTATTTCAGCAGCTGTTTAACAAGCCACCAGCACAATCAATTAAATTAATCTTAGGAAATAAAACTTGAAATAAAGATGATATCTGAAATCATTTTTATTCATGGTTAGAGACTATGCAGATTCTTTTGACAAGTTGAAAAATCTTATGGGTGATGTTGAAAACTTCAATGTACAAGTGCTAATTCAATTTGAGGGCAAAAAAACTGACTTGATAGAATGGTTTCTGTAGTGATATTACTAGAATAGCAAACCCCCAAGCAATACAAAGGCAGCCAGAGTATTGTATGCTCATTACTTGAATTTTCAAACACTTAACAACTGTGAGAAGTATGAATATGCAAAGCTTCCAGACTATGACCAACACTTTTCTCTTTCTTTTCTATTCCTGGAATGAAAAAGCCAGTGATTTATGTCATTGCATACATATAACTGTTATTAACCCACTTTAAAGTTGCATATGATATGAGGTCATAGGTCTCTAGCTCAGCAGAGCATTAAAGTAAATCAGTCTCTTCACCAGCTGCAGCACCTTAAATATGTGTGCAAGTGCTCTGTTGAACTGGGACTAAAATTTCAGCTTTTGTAGCTGTTGTGCAAGGGAGATAAAGAGTGGTCCTCGAATATATAGTGCAATATTAAATTTATAAATTTACAGCTATGGAGATTAAAACATTAAAATGGGAACAAACTCTTGCCTTTAATGGTGAGGGTCCTAAACAGTAATTCTCATCTCTAGAAACAAAAGCACAGAAAAGAGAGACTTATAATGAATGTCCCATGCGAAGGAATGGTTGGAATAAGAATTTCCCTCAGAGGGGGAAGACCCCTTGACCTCTGTGAGGATTTCAGGGACTTACTGCCACATTGGGTGTGAAGGCTCTAAAGGCAGTGTCAATTTGCCTAATTTTAAGTTCTGGGCCAGATCCTGCAAGCTCCTCTTTGCATATATAGTCATTATGCAAAAATGTGTTGTGGTGGCGTTTTATGACAGATATCAACCCTGATGTTTTAACTGGAAATGTGAAACACCACGGAGTGTGCACCACAGTTACACTGGCGTTGTTGCCTGACCATTGCTTCTGTTTTTTATCACATGAGCAGTGCTATTGATTTGATATAAAAAAACCCTCTGAGATATTTGTGGAAGACATGGGATCTTGTGATTACTGCCGACTGCTCAGAGCTTTGACATCTAATCTTAAACAAAACAGTGAAAACTAGGAGAGTCTGTTTTGTTTTGTTTATTGGTTTGTTTAAGCTAAAATCTTGTTGCTATAAATACAGAAGGACACCAGTCTCTGCAGGTTAAGGCTAACAGGGCAAGCAGTAGCAAATCTGTTTATATTGTACTATCTCTTATTTTTAAAACACATTTTTCTTATATTTAAAAAAAAGCTGAACTGTGTATAACACTGAAGAATGACACAAAAAGAAAAAAAGCAGTTGCTGTGCCATGAATGCTTTTATCTTTTACAATCTAAGTTTGTATTCTGTATAACCATTACAGGTTTTATTCTGGGAGCTTTTCTTTGGAGATAATCCATGGTCTTCCTTCTTGGTAACTCCTACTGGTGCTGTTTACAAGAGAACTTCTCAACTGCCTTAGTCCCTTAATGGTGCCAAGCAGGCAAATCTTCTAGGTTATGACAAACGTATAAAAGCTGTGAGCAAAGAGCTGGCAACATCTGAACATCAAAGAGCTGTTCACTATAGGGTCCTAAAGTCTGGCACTCTGGTCACTCTGATGGGACCTGTCAGAGTAAATCTGTCTACCTTTTCTTCAGCCAAATGCTCCTGTTTCCTTTCTGTGGAAACCAAGTGGTAGAGTGGCCAGTCCCAGTGACAGGGTCATGTTTTGATATGGACATAGGTGGTGATGTGCCCTGAGATCTGGAAAGTGCTTCGGGGTCCATAGTGAAGGCTAAATTACAGTGGAACAGTGGAAAGGGAATGTCATTGTAGCTGGGATCTGCAAAGAGACTTGACGAGAGCAGAGCTTCTCATTTGTTTGTCTGCATCTCCACAGTGAATTTCCTCCATGGACAGATTTTCTACTGAATTTCTTCATGTCTCCATTACTTAACCTGAAATGTGAAAATCAGTCCAAGTTTCCATTTAAATATTGTCAAAAAATGTCTACCTGCTTGCCCACTATATATGTGTGATAACACACGTACTACCTGATGCATGTATTATGCCTTTTACTGAGCTCAAGGAATTATATTATGATAAAAGAAAAAGAACATTTCTGGTCTTTAAAGCAGTAAATAATTTATAAACTAAACACCTCATGCAAATCAAGTGAGAAGCAGACAGGGAAGTGTGTTGATTTTACATGCCCAACATGCAGAGCATCACTTGCTCTTAACTATAGAGGGCACTGCCAACTACTGACGGGAATGTAAGGTTTTAGCTGCAGTGTGTCTTCCTGTCTTAGAATTGACAAGTATTTTCAGTAATGATCAATATGCTGCTGCTTCCCAGGGTTTCCTAATAATCCAACTTTATGTTTGGCTATTGTTGTTAAAGATGATCAGAAAAGAAGAGGCTTATGAAAATAAATGAAGCACCTATTGCTCTAGGCTGTACTACCTCTAATTTGTGTAGAATGGTGTAACTTTGGAGTTGACTTCATAGCTTACATATATATATATATATGTAAGAAGACTGGCTCTGTATTTTGGAATGCTGCATAGAAAATTAAAAATGCAGGCCAGTCTTCAGGAACATTTTACTTACTGTTTTAATAAACTTTTGTTTATGCCTAGAGGTGCCATTAAATTACCAGCCAGACATTAATATACAGTACACGAGGGACCTTGTATATAAGCAATGATTATTACAGCATGAGTCAGATGGAGCTGGCTATATGTGTAGCTGCTGGATGGGAGATGAAAAGTGAAGACCTGTATGGACAAAGCGTGGTGGTGCTTAGGCAGTAGATGTGCCTTTTAGTCAGCTATATTTAGGAGTAAGCTATTTTTTTTGAGCGGAAGCAGGACTCAAGGAGATAGTAGTCTGTCATGGTAGAAACACCTTTGATTGCTTTCATAAAGTAACAGAACCTGAGTACATGGTATGGATGATCGTGGAGTTAAGAGTACTATGTATTTCCAAGTGAAGTATTGTTGTGGACCCCTTTAAACAAGGAATCTCTTACCAAAAAATCTGTTTCATTTGCTGGCTCTGAGTGGGCAGGGATGCTGGAAATGGTTACATCCAAACACAGCTTGCTTACTGTACTACTGTATCCACTTTGAGAACATCACTGAAGGAAGCAATGGTTGCAAGAACAAACTGGAGTAAATGTGGGCCATGAACACCAGGCTGGAAAGCATCTGTCTGAGTAACAATGTGGAGAGGTAAAATCAGATGTAATTTGCTGCAGGCCTTGTGCTTGCATGCTTCCACAGACAGGTACAACTTCAAATGTGGCACTGCAGGAGTGTTGTGAGTTATCTAGAAGGAAGAAATTAAAAATCCCTCCAGCTCCTGTAAAAATGTATGCCAATTAATTCAGAATTGGGATTTTCCTTTACATTTGATCTACTTAAGAACGTACCACAAGGAAAGCTTCCTATGAGGAAAGCTTAGAAATGCTCTTAGGGAAAAGGCACCATCATAACTCTCCCACTTCCTAAAGGGATCACATAGAACTCTGCTTAATGCACATCCTCTAAAGGAAATACAAGGTCCTACCTAATACAGCATCCTTAGGTTCTGCTGCAAATAAATAACCAGATGATCCCTCCCTATCACTGCCCTTCTTGTTTCTAGCTTCCCTTCTGTGCTTTCTGACTGACTTGCACCTATTAAAAAACCTGAGTTCCTTCTCCTGTTTACTACAGCACAAGGCTCTGGAATTAAAGCCACTTAAAAGGAGCAAGAGGGGGAAGATTGGATGGGACCTGTGAAATGAGCTCTACAGAATTGGCATAATAACGTCTCTGGTATAAGCTGGATAGATGGCAGGCAGCGGGCATTGCTGCTTGGAAGTCTTTGTGAAACATGATTAAGTTGTAGGAATAGCTCAAGTTCAAAAAAGAGTAACCCTTTCTTTGGAAACAGGAAGGAGAGGGAGGAATGTCCCAGGGGTACAGCTTTTCAGCAGCTACAGCTAAGGGCCTGGGGCAGATGCTGAGTGTGAGAGAAGGGAGGAGTGAGAGGGTTTAGCAGCTATATCGGCTGTGGCAGAGAAACAAGGGGTGAGTGTTCAAGCCCTGGATGTGCCAGAAGTGCAAAAGCCTTGCCTGCTGGTTAGCAAGGCAGTAGTAAGGGAAATTAATTCACTGTGGAAGGAGATCAGTGTGACAGTAGGCTTGGATAGAAAAATTTTCCCATCAGGCTGTGTCCTTCATGGTACTGTTTACCTCAGGATGGTATGCACCCCAAAACTCTTACCTCAACATCACTTTTATCTTTGATTCCCATGCCATTTCCTCCTTATTTAAATAAGCAGTTTGGGTTGGACAATTCTAGAATGATTGCATCCAAATCTTTGATCAGACACTGCTGACTCCATAATTTGTATTTGATAACTGCCAAAAAAAGTGAGACAGTCATGTTTTCCTTATATTTGATGGTTGGAGGGGCTGTATTTGTTTCCTTAGTTTTGTTTTTCATTTATGTCATTATTTGCTGGCAATACACAGTCATGTCCTTTGTTTTACTTCAGCTTTATTCCCTTGTCCTCATGTGATACTGTTTTAGGCACAAAGTGTCCCAGTTTTTTTAATACTTCATCACTTATTAATGCTGCAGATCGTGGGATGAAGAGTTGTCAGCATTCTCATGTTTTTTCTGTATTGACAGATATAACAGCTGATTTGTTGTTAAATAGCTTTTAAAGGATCTTTCTCTCTGGTTATACATATATTTTTTTCCTAATTATTTACTGTATTTCCCAACATCTCATCCTCCTGACTCACTTTTTTTTTTTTTTCATTTGTATTTGGGGGATAGTGGTGTTTGCTTTCATATTTGAGAAGTTTTCTGCTTAACTCTGAGGGGTGAGGTGCAAGTGAATGTGATCAACATCTGACTATCTATAATGTGCTCTTGCCTTTCTAGGAGAGGGCTTGTGAGGATATCTGCAGGAGGTGGAGGAAGAGATTGAGTTTTGACTTAGTTCTGAGTACTGCCAGTGGGGATCTCCTTTGGCCTGCTGGTCCCCATTTGTACTGAATCACCAGTGGTATTAATCACTGCAGCCAGTACTAATGAGGGCTACAGTAAAGTGAGGTCCATTGCAGGTATATGCTCTACAGTTACTTGCCTGGGGCGTAAATGTGCCTGGGTTTGTGCTCATACAGTACCTGGTGTGAAGATGCCTTCTGGTCTGATAGAAGTCTCTGAATTCTGTTCTGGTGTAAACAATGAAGAAGGGACGGGAAGAAGAAATAAAAGAATATCCCAATTCGAGCACTGCAAAGGGGCCCTAGTGCCACATGTGGGTGGGAACATGCACCTTCCTCTTGGGACTGACACGTGCAACACTTCTGTTCTTTTGAGGGTACTTCCTACTCCATTTTAAATGAAAGGGCCAGATAGACTGGGATCAAATAACTATTTGCAAATACTGTGGAATTTACTTCAATGCAGATAAATGATGGCACTGTAAAGTTATTTGGCTTTAAACTCCTCTATTTTCTTGCATTTTTGGAAAGCTCTGGTTTAATAGGGGAAGGGCAGGAAAAATCTTCCTTTTAAAATCTGTACCTAGTATGTACAACAAGCTGCTTGGTTTGCATCCTTCAGGGGGAAATTGTGGTGGCTGGTGAGAACTGAGGTCAGGCTGTAAGTTATGAACATGGTTTGATGTTCAGAATAGTCAACAGAAGTCAATGTGCCAAGCTAAGCACTAAAGATGTATCTATACTTACATCTTTCTATTGCTTATCCCATTGATCCTCAGACTCTAGTGCCCTAAATGACCAAATTGGCCACGGTCAGAGCTCATCATAGCTCTGTCCAGGGACTGCACTTAACTTTTCTTCATTCAGACTAGTCCTGGCCTGTTGTGAAGACAGGACATGGCAATGATGTGCTAAGATCCAAGAGGTAAGAATGGTAATATTAAAATCAAAAGGGACAGACACAAGAGAAGTCAAGCCAAGACTTCCATCTGACCAAGTGAATACCAAGTTTGGAGCATGGGCTGTCCTTCCTCTTGGACAAGCCCTGCTATTTCTTCTAGAAGATAAATCTTAAGCTTCTAAAAGCCAGCTTTCAGCAACCTTAAGACAAACCCTTCTAGAAACTGCCACTTTCTTGAGCCAGTATGCACTCACGTATTTTCAGTTTCTCTGCTGGCTGGTCATTCTGAACTTGACCTATGTGACAGGTATCCCAGCTGGGATGATTGCTCTCCTCTCTTTCTGTGATTTGCATTCTCTTCCCGTTATGAGTGGTTGATTACTCTGAAACTGTTATAAAATGGTTGCATCTGCACACATGTGCACATGCACCCAGGAACGAATCTACTGCTTCTGTACGCAAAAATACAGCAAAGGTTTTTATACTGAAACTGCCCATGTTTTAGTTATTTTGGTATGATTAGTGTAAAAATAGGTTTGGGGTTTTTTTTAAGTGTAAGGGGGGAAATGTATAAAAGCATAATCCATGTTATCTATAAATGTCTTATTTAGCAGGTTAAATCCAGTTGTTGCTCACTGTGAAATCACCTAGAGAAGCTATTTAATGTTCTGGGTTTTATTTTTTTCAGGTTTAAATATGTATAGTTTTTCATGGTTTTAAATTTTTTTTTCTTATGTTTTTAAATTGCAGTTAAAAAAAGCCCATGATTTGTTTCAAAGCACAGCTTTATTATGCCAATTGCTTTTTGTTTTTCTGTTTTTAAATCCAGCCTTCTGAATGCATTATAGCCTTGCTGTCTACTGGGAAACCATATTTCTGTGAAAAAGTGCAAAACATGAAAATTTCTCTTGTCTATATATGGTCTCTTGGAGGTTTAGGAGGAGAAAGCAAGAGAATATAATGAGTGGAGCAGCACTACGCCAGGTTCTGTTGCTGTGTAAAAACAACCAGGTTCTAGGAAAGGGATCAGCAAAGCCTTTTAAATTTTCTTCTTAATGCCTAAGACTAGTGCATGAAAATTTCACCCTGGGCTCTTAAGGTAAGGAAAAATTGCTTATTTGTTGGATACCTGAAATTAAGAGAACCTTTTGTTACAAGCTTAAAAAAAAAAAAAGAAGAAAAAAAAGAAGTTTAAAGTCTCTGGAGGAAAAAAAAAATAATCATACCATTCTAGAAATAAACCCAAAGATTCACAAGACCCTTTATCATCTTACAGCTTCTGTTTAGAAAAGCATACCTATATGTGTGTTTAAGTTCTGTTAAGTGCTGTTTGAAATTGAACTGGTACGCAATTCCTACTGCTGCATTATGCTAATGGTGGTAACACCAGTAGCTGNAATACTGTGGAATTTACTTCAATGCAGATAAATGATGGCACTGTAAAGTTATTTGGCTTTAAACTCCTCTATTTTCTTGCATTTTTGGAAAGCTCTGGTTTAATAGGGGAAGGGCAGGAAAAATCTTCCTTTTAAAATCTGTACCTAGTATGTACAACAAGCTGCTTGGTTTGCATCCTTCAGGGGGAAATTGTGGTGGCTGGTGAGAACTGAGGTCAGGCTGTAAGTTATGAACATGGTTTGATGTTCAGAATAGTCAACAGAAGTCAATGTGCCAAGCTAAGCACTAAAGATGTATCTATACTTACATCTTTCTATTGCTTATCCCATTGATCCTCAGACTCTAGTGCCCTAAATGACCAAATTGGCCACGGTCAGAGCTCATCATAGCTCTGTCCAGGGACTGCACTTAACTTTTCTTCATTCAGACTAGTCCTGGCCTGTTGTGAAGACAGGACATGGCAATGATGTGCTAAGATCCAAGAGGTAAGAATGGTAATATTAAAATCAAAAGGGACAGACACAAGAGAAGTCAAGCCAAGACTTCCATCTGACCAAGTGAATACCAAGTTTGGAGCATGGGCTGTCCTTCCTCTTGGACAAGCCCTGCTATTTCTTCTAGAAGATAAATCTTAAGCTTCTAAAAGCCAGCTTTCAGCAACCTTAAGACAAACCCTTCTAGAAACTGCCACTTTCTTGAGCCAGTATGCACTCACGTATTTTCAGTTTCTCTGCTGGCTGGTCATTCTGAACTTGACCTATGTGACAGGTATCACAGCTGGGATGATTGCTCTCCTCTCTTTCTGTGATTTGCATTCTCTTCCCGTTATGAGTGGTTGATTACTCTGAAACTGTTATAAAATGGTTGCATCTGCACACATGTGCACATGCACCCAGGAACGAATCTACTGCTTCTGTACGCAAAAATACAGCAAAGGTTTTTATACTGAAACTGCCCATGTTTTAGTTATTTTGGTATGATTAGTGTAAAAATAGGTTTGGGGTTTTTTTTAAGTGTAAGGGGGGAAATGTATAAAAGCATAATCCATGTTATCTATAAATGTCTTATTTAGCAGGTTAAATCCAGTTGTTGCTCACTGTGAAATCACCTAGAGAAGCTATTTAATGTTCTGGGTTTTATTTTTTTCAGGTTTAAATATGTATAGTTTTTCATGGTTTTAAATTTTTTTTTCTTATGTTTTTAAATTGCAGTTAAAAAAAGCCCATGATTTGTTTCAAAGCACAGCTTTATTATGCCAATTGCTTTTTGTTTTTCTGTTTTTAAATCCAGCCTTCTGAATGCATTATAGCCTTGCTGTCTACTGGGAAACCATATTTCTGTGAAAAAGTGCAAAACATGAAAATTTCTCTTGTCTATATATGGTCTCTTGGAGGTTTAGGAGGAGAAAGCAAGAGAATATAATGAGTGGAGCAGCACTACGCCAGGTTCTGTTGCTGTGTAAAAACAACCAGGTTCTAGGAAAGGGATCAGCAAAGCCTTTTAAATTTTCTTCTTAATGCCTAAGACTAGTGCATGAAAATTTCACCCTGGGCTCTTAAGGTAAGGAAAAATTGCTTATTTGTTGGATACCTGAAATTAAGAGAACCTTTTGTTACAAGCTTAAAAAAAAAAAAAGAAGAAAAAAAAGAAGTTTAAAGTCTCTGGAGGAAAAAAAAAAATAATCATACCATTCTAGAAATAAACCCAAAGATTCACAAGACCCTTTATCATCTTACAGCTTCTGTTTAGAAAAGCATACCTATATGTGTGTTTAAGTTCTGTTAAGTGCTGTTTGAAATTGAACTGGTACGCAATTCCTACTGCTGCATTATGCTAATGGTGGTAACACCAGTAGCTGGCTAAGCACTCACAGGCATTTAAAAAATCCAGTAGCAACAACCAGGAGATCCCTGGCAGATGTCTCCAACAGTATAAGCACTTACGCTAGGACAGAGTAAGAGCTGTGAACTCCCATTTCTATAAGGAAAAGCAGCTAATGGTATCAGTACAGGAATCTCTTCAAGTGCCTGAGAAAATCTGAGCTCATGCCACTAAGTGCTTGTGAGACATATAAATGTGGTGTAAACCGTCTCCCATATATTTCCACTTTTTCTCCTCAACTTTCCTATTTATAATTAACACCTCTCTTTATCTTATTCATTCTGAATATCTTTGTTCTTTTTGAGATAAATTATTTAATACTATCTCTTCCTCTCGTTTAAGCTCCCTTTATCTCATGATCCCCACTCCTTTATATTGAAATCTTCCTGTCTAAATCCATAATCAGGTGACATCTGCTACTATGGAACTTAAAAATGCCAGCACATTGCCTAAAATAACTGAACTGTGTAGTTATTAGGCAGCAAGGTGTGTTGTGCAGATAAGAGGCTGGGTACACAGAAGAACTAGGTTCCATATGGCACAAAGAGGAGCCGACGTCGCAGCAGTGGTTACAAACCACATAAGACTGATTGATTGTAACGTGAAGCCCAGAAACGTCCAGTCCACTTCTGCATCTTTACAGACATGAAAACTCTGTGCTGCTCACATTAACAGTCTTGTTGGCTTCAACAAATTACCTGCGAGCAATGAAGATTTGGTGTCACATCGCTGTGCTTGTCATGAAGCTTTTGTTTTATGGAGAAGGATGCACGAGGGCCTTTAGAGGCAGGAAAGCATCTGGAAGCCCTGAGGTATGTTTGCAGTTGAACAAAAAAGAAAATCTGGTAATGTGAAATCAGAGGAGCTAAATTCTCACTCCTGCACTGTGTCTAAGCCACAGAGAAATACATCCCAAAATGGTTTTGTGTGATGTAATGGAGAATACACATACACATGTACCAGACCTTTCTGCTTAATTAGGATGTGTATATATATATATATATGTGTATATATACCATACTTACTTTCCTGATGGGGAAAGTAAAATGTTGCATGGTATATAGTTTTGAGTGGCAGACACTGAACTCTCCCTCTCTGATACTGACCAAATGGCTCAGGATGGGTGGAAAGTTGCCTTACAGCAACAGTGATGCTGTCTCACAAGCAGACTTGGGATGTGTGAGTCCTGCCAATCATACAACACAGTTGCAATGCTTGCTTCCTTCCTGTTCTGTGCTGGTGGGGCAGGGCAGGACTTGAGAGTGCTCTCTAATTTAAAAGGAGGAAGAATTTAATTGAAGAAACCTATAGACTTATCATGATGATCAAAGACAAGCTTTTAAACAAAACCAGCTAAAATGTTTTTGTGTAAACCTTTTGATACACAATTGGGAATATCTGCATTGATCTTAAAGATTATGGAGATGAGAGCCATGTGAATCTATGTATTTTGCAGCTCAGTTGTTGAAAGATGTTTGTTACAAATTTCAGATTTCTTGGAATCATATTTCCAGGCAAAGCATCCAGTCAAAGCAACAGAGCCTTATTAAAGATGCCTTTTTCTTTAGTGAGTATAGACAAACGTTAAACTTTTTTCTGTCATACCTGATGACCATTGGTAAACTATAAGATTTTTGTTGGTGTGTGGGGTTTTTTAGTGGGTTTAAAATAAAATAAAATAATTATTTCTTAACTGTTCTCAGTGCAATGAGCTGGCTCATTCTTCTCTAGAGAAGGAGAGATAGGCTTGGAACAGTATGGAAAGAATGATCCTTTAGAGGGGAAAATAAGAAGAATCTTCCAGAGTTTAGGACTGAACCTGAGGTTTCTAATTGGTTTTTTGCTGATTAGACCTGCTGTGAGCAAATATCAGAAACTTGTTGGCATAAATGAACTTAGAATTAACTTGGGCAGTGTGCAAGATTAGAAATTCATAATTAACATACACTAGCAAAGAGGGGCAGGATTAGTATAATGTAAAAACTATGATGCAATAGCAGAGAGACTGCTGTCTTCACTGCAGAGTTTTATTTGCCATGCTGTGTCCTCCATATCTGCTCATTCTTTTAATCTGTCTATAGCTTCGGCATCAATTGATAATGGAGCAGCTTTATTCACTATGAAGTTTGGCTGCTTCAAAGTTCTGAGTGCTTAACTTTTGGCCTCGATAGATTGTTACTTTGCTTTTCACTGGTAATAGTGCTTTCCTGAACTGTGTTGAAGACGTTTGTGCCTTCTAGCCCTGCTGGTGCAGAGTGAGGCCTCTGTGTCATGTGAGGAATCAGCCAGGGTAGAACCATCAGGAAGAGGGTACAAAACCCCATTCCCACCTCTGTCAGGACCTTCAGCAGTACATGTGCATTTGCAACACAACCTGGGAAACCCTGGACATCTACCAGGTCTCTCACTGTGTTCAGATCAGAGTGCCTATGCTCTTGCCAGTGGGCTTTTAGAGACACGGAGGAAAAGATCTAAGCATGCTTAGCTATGAACAGTTCAGACAAAAATGACATCATAGGACTAGGGTCACCTCATCTGTGAATGAGTATCCACACAAAGGTTTAATAGAACTTCCATGATAAACATTAACTCTACATCTTTGTCTGATTCAGCTTATCCTTCCTGTGAAATAATCAAACCATCCAAGCAATCGAATACTCTGCTTGTTATAATCACAGCTTGCTCTGGAAGAACAGCTGTTAAGACATTTATTTTCTCCCCAGACAATCAGCCTGTAGCAGTTGCACAGGCAAATGCAGTGAGGTTGTGCAGTTTGGCACTTGTCCCTGAGAAGGGAGCGAGGGCCAATACATACTCCAGTCAGCTTTAGTGAAGCATATGTTTATTATTATTTTTAAACTGCAAGCTTTGGATACCTTTTGTGGGTGGGAAAAGGCAGATTCCCTCTGTATTGAGAAAATTCAGCTATGAGGTATAGATGTTTGCACAAGCGAGCCTCCCAGGACTGCCAGCAGTATACACACCTCCTTAAGTGGCTGAGATCACAGCTGGGCTTTGAGCTATAAACATTTATTTACCTGGTAGCAGAGAGCAGGCGGCGTATGGTAGGGCTATTCTTCCAAGCCTGAATATACCCACGGAGACTGTGAAGTATAAACTTAACTGAAATGTTTAGAAATCAAGTAGCAGAACTGCTGAGTGGGTGAAACCCGCCCGGAACAAGGCAGCCGCGGCAGTGCCGGTCCGAGCAGCTGCGGTGACAGCGCCTTTCCCACTTTATCATTTCCTTGTTAATGTGATTTAGAGCGCGGGGGTCGCGGCTGGGCAGGAGCTGGGCTAATGAATCCAACGGGGAAGCGGAGGCAAGAGAGCAAACGCAGCTCAAGACCGAGCTGAGCCTTTTATGATACCCTGGTTTAATGCAAACGTATTTGACATTGAATTAAATCCACCGACCTCCGCACGGGGAACCGTCTCCCGTTCGGAAGCCGGTTCGCTCGGTGGGCGTTCGCACGCTCCGGTGCGGGTCACGCCGCAGGAGATGCTGTCGGCAAGTCGCTATAGGTGTTTCCTTCTTCCCACGGACAGGGCAGATGCCTTTGGGTCCGCTTGGACCAGTCAGCCGGGCGCGTTCCTACGGCAACGAAGAGACACCGGGGTGGGCTCCCAGGCGATGATAAACTACTCGTCCCTCGCCACCCTGGCGCGGTAACGGAACAAGCCACGCGTGTGATCCAGCAAGTCACCGTCTGCCCCGGAGACCCCTCCCCTACTCCCGCCAGACGGGCTACAGGTTTTAACTGTCGCTATTGCCCGCCCTGCCAGCGAGCCAGCGGCTCCCGGCTGACGCAGGCGGCGGGTGCTCTGGACCGCGGAGCACTCCCGCCCCCGGTATCCCGGCCGGCCCGCTGCGCGCGCCCAGCCGCCGCTGCCAGCTCGCGCCCGCCCTCCCTCCCGCGCGTCAAGCGCCGGGCGTCACGCGCACGTTGTAATGTACCAAAACAGCGCGCACGCCTCTCGCGTCCCCCGCGCGCTGCGCCCGCCGCGTCCCGCGCCCGCCGGGGTTGCGCTGCTCGCTGGGACCGGCTCTGGGGGCTGCGCTTCCCGGTCCGCGCGGTCACGGCAGCAGAGGCGGCATCGTCGTCACCGTCTCGTCTCCCCACTCCGCGCCGCCGCGACCCGCAGTGGCTGTCGCCTCGGCCTCGGAGCGGAGACGCAGCGCGGGGCGGGGGCGCTGACGCCCTAGGGGGGTCCGGCGCTGCGGACGGACGGGCGGGCAGCGGCGGCGTGGCGGCTGCGTGTCTATTAGGAGGCGCGTGGTAGCGATGGCGGCGGTGGGTGAGACTTTTCCTGTCAGCGGATCCGGCTGGTCCTGCCGGCGGGCGGTGGGGCTGCACCCCGCCCCGGCGCTGGGCCGGGCCGGGCCGGGCGGCGGGGAGCGGCGTGCCGCGCCATGGGGCTGCTGGAGCGCCTGCGGAAGGAGTGGTTCATCCTTGGAATCGTGCTGGTCATCGCGGTGGCGCGGCTGGAGCCCACCGTCGGCGTCAAAGGGGGTGAGTCCGGCTTCTGCCCCGCTTTGCCCCGGCGAGAGGTGCGGGGGGGCTCTCGGGAGAGCCTGAGCGCCCTCGGGGGCCCGCCGCTACTTTGTTAACTCCCGGCGCTGCCTTCTCATCCCGCACGCCACCCGGCGCGGGTCGGGCGGGCGGGTCGGGCCCGGCGCGGTCCGGGCTGGGCCCCAGTGCCGGCGGCAGGGCGGGGAGCGGGCAGCCTCGCTGGCGGAGGTAGGGAGGCCCAGGAGGGAGGGTCTGCGGACCTTTCTGCTGGCTCCCGGGCGGAGGAAGCCGGTCTCTTTGCTGCCGGGGACGCTGAGACTACTTCGGGTGCCCCTCGGCCATCAGGGCACCCGCTCGGAAACTTTGAAACTCGAGTAGCCCAGGAGCGCGGGAGCGTGAGCCGCGGGGTGCGGGGCGCAGCCGAACCCGCCGGGGCCCCCGTTGCTCCCTGAGCCTCCAGCAGCTTCCCGTCTCTGCTCGTTAATCGGTCACTGTTTCTAAGGTACCTAAGAGATATTTCGGGATGTATTCCTGCGGGTATCTCCTCTAGGCACCGTACCAGTTGCTTCAATAGTATCCTGCCCGTTTTGCATTACTAGCGAAAGCTGGGTAGCAACTTACTTTGAACGTGATCTTGTTAAACTGAGTAGTAACTTTAAGAACTCTTAAGATGGGCATAAAGACATTGCAGTTCAGCGTCTGTCTGCCAGCTGTGAGCTCTTTTTTTTTTTACTTAATAATCGCGCTTTTTTTTTTAAAGAAGAGGGAATATGGTTAAAATAATTCTGTGCAAAAAAAGTGTCAAATGCTCTGGGAAACAAATCAGAGGAAAGATCTTTTCTAAGCAGTGTGGTCTATGTTTTCTGTAGTAAGAGCTGATGAAATATCCAGTGTAATTTCAAAATAAACTGGTATATATCTTTAACTATGAATGCTGGCAGCATCTTGTGGTTAGTTTGCATTGTAACTTCAGATGTTCACAATTTTCAAGAACAAATTATTATTATTTTTTTCCCAATTGATCTCTGAAGACTTAAGAAAGGAGATGTAGAACACTTGAACAGAATTCCTTTAGCAATTCCATGTTGTGGGAAAGGAGGGAAAAAAATCTATCTGTGCTTTTATACACATTTTTTTATTATTATTATTTTTATTTTTTTCTTAACAGAGCTGAAGTTTGAGGATAGACAGCTTCTAACTGAGGAGACAACTTTTTCCTCTTAAGTTCTGGGGGAGAAAAAAAGAAAGTCATTAAAAAAAAAATGTGGCACTGAACACTTGCTGTGGCAACTAAGGTTCCTGTGCTTCATGGAGTTCAGGGTAGGCAAATGCCTGCTGTGCAAGGATCCTTTCTAACATCCGTGTAGTGTTTTGCATGGGTGAATAGGACCCACATGGAGCTTCTTGCAGGATCCATGCTGTGTCTTCAGCAGACCTGAAAGACAACTTTAAATTGATAGTATCAGGTGGTTTGTCCCTTTCTGGTTTTTCATGCTAATTATTAGCAGCAATATGGGAGATCCTTTTAATTAGAATTTTTCCTCAGTTTACTCCTACATGGCAGCACTATGAAGGTGCACTTCATTTAATTATCCTACTGCAAAGAGATGTCAAGCTTTGACAACTTGGGTGAAAAAAAATCTTGTAAGCACTGATTGAAACTTGTTATTATGTGTTTCCTAAATTGATATCCCTCTTCTGAAGCTAACTGATCTCAGTGCTCATTTTAAACCAGAAGAAAATAAGAGGTGGGGCATAGGAAAAAAACTTTTCATCTTCCAGATGAGAGAACTGTGCACTGTAATTTGCAGGGCCTTGCTGAATGGTGTGGATGGTCCAGCCTCCATACCTGTGGAACATTGTGCCACAAATAACAAAGATTTGCCCTGTTGCCACCTTCCAGGCATAAGCCAAGCCCTTTCTGTGTGTTTTCCTATTTGATGAATGAGCCTGTTTAGTTCCTTTGTAAAAAGAGCTTTCCTGACCAGGCTTTTGCACAAGAGATGAAGGAGATCTGTTCTTCTGACCAGAGTTCCCTGTGCTTCATAAATGTGTGGTTGCTCTTGTGTAAAGGAGTTCAGGCAGCCCAGTGAAAAACCCTAAAATAGGAAAACTTGAGTCCTGGAAGAACCCCTAGCATCGTCAGATTAACCCACTGCCTGTCTGCTGTTGTGTATGTGCATGTACATATGTGTTCTGATATTCTAAAATATGAGAACAAGTCTATAATATATATATTTTAAAAATACAATTTTTTTGGTATAACTATGTAGCTTTTCTGTTTGTGTTGGTTCTCCCCCCACCCTGGGCTAGTCAGTTAATGTGTCATAATTTTGTAACTAGCCTTCTGCTTTGTTGTAAACTTTAACTCTTGCATTGCCTGGCTGTTTGATTTTTTATCTTGTATTTCACATAGGTTTAAATTAATTTTTGAAATATTTTTTTTATTTAACACACACAGTTTTAGTGTCTCATCAACAGAGTCCTCTCTGATAGTACAACTCGGATTTCAGTGACTTGAGATGCAAATTTGATTAGGCTCAGTGTGCAATCAAATCCCTCTAATTTAAGGATCATTGACCTTGCTCCACTGTGACCATCAATGTATCATTCATCTGAGAGAGCAGAAAGGATCTCTTCTGCAGTGTCAAGTAAAGGCTTACTTGTTTCTGCTGCAGTTTTGCTCATGACAACTTACTGGCACTTGCAGAGTTAGGATATTACTTTGGTCCTAAGTAGACTGCTAATATTTTCTTTCTAATATAATAACTGGTTGAATGCTTATGAAAAAATGAGTATACACATTTTGTGCCTGGTAGCCTTCGAAGGCAAAGTGTATTAAGAGAATTCATCATTTTTATAGGAGTGTAAAAAGTATTTTATTTTAATCTCCCTGAAAAAAAAAAGTATATAAATATACACAAATGTAATCCTTTACTGTAGTGGAACCCTTGGAGGTGCATGCAGCTGCCCTTGCTGATCTCACTGCAGTAGTGTGTCTGAAATGTGTTATTGTAGGGCGGGAAAGAACCATTTTTGCCACAGTGCAGTTGTGGGGGAGTAACACAGAATTGCATTGCCCCAGGGAAATATTTGCAAGGTACAATTTGGTTTCCTCTGTGCAGGCAACCAGAGAAGAGGGTGTGTTTGGGGGGGAAGAAGTGAGAGGTAGATATGTGAATGATACTGATGGCCCTGTGGAGGAAGCAGCTATTNCAACTCTTTTTAAAGCAAAACAAAAATAAAGCAAGGAGAAATTACCATAACTTACATTGCTGTTTCAGCTATATTCTTTAACAGTGGGCTCTCCTTAAAAACAGAGGTACTGTAATTTCTCCTTGCTTTATTTTTGTTTTGCTTTAAAAAGAGTTGTGTTTTTCCTTTTGATCAGGTTTGAATGTAATTGGAATATTTAATTACTATGCTCCTGTTGTTGATGTTGGGAGAATGGCTANTCGGATTTCAGTGACTTGAGATGCAAATTTGATTAGGCTCAGTGTGCAATCAAATCCCTCTAATTTAAGGATCATTGACCTTGCTCCACTGTGACCATCAATGTATCATTCATCTGAGAGAGCAGAAAGGATCTCTTCTGCAGTGTCAAGTAAAGGCTTACTTGTTTCTGCTGCAGTTTTGCTCATGACAACTTACTGGCACTTGCAGAGTTAGGATATTACTTTGGTCCTAAGTAGACTGCTAATATTTTCTTTCTAATATAATAACTGGTTGAATGCTTATGAAAAAATGAGTATACACATTTTGTGCCTGGTAGCCTTCGAAGGCAAAGTGTATTAAGAGAATTCATCATTTTTATAGGAGTGTAAAAAGTATTTTATTTTAATCTCCCTGAAAAAAAAAAGTATATAAATATACACAAATGTAATCCTTTACTGTAGTGGAACCCTTGGAGGTGCATGCAGCTGCCCTTGCTGATCTCACTGCAGTAGTGTGTCTGAAATGTGTTATTGTAGGGCGGGAAAGAACCATTTTTGCCACAGTGCAGTTGTGGGGGAGTAACACAGAATTGCATTGCCCCAGGGAAATATTTGCAAGGTACAATTTGGTTTCCTCTGTGCAGGCAACCAGAGAAGAGGGTGTGTTTGGGGGGGAAGAAGTGAGAGGTAGATATGTGAATGATACTGATGGCCCTGTGGAGGAAGCAGCTATTGTTTTTAAGTGTACATGTTGAGTTTGCTGATGCTATAAGGATACTCTGATGACTGAACTGTGAAAAACTACCAATTGTCATGTTTCCAGAATTTACCTATTAGCTGCCAGTGGCCTGTAATCATAGAAGCCAAATTTATATGACATCATACCTCTCCACTTGCTGGTTTGCTTCTATTTAAAAATGAATAGCATGCTTTATGTAACTTAATAGAAACATTGTCCTTTTTTATTAGAGACTTTAATGAATAGATTTTCTCCAGGTATTTTTCGAAGTATTCTCATTTTCTTTGATGTAATATATGCATATCGTTATCTGACTGTAGTTCACTTTGTTCTCTCTATTTTTTAGGACCCTTGAAACCAGAAATTACCATAACTTACATTGCTGTTTCAGCTATATTCTTTAACAGTGGGCTCTCCTTAAAAACAGAGGTACTGTAATTTCTCCTTGCTTTATTTTTGTTTTGCTTTAAAAAGAGTTGTGTTTTTCCTTTTGATCAGGTTTGAATGTAATTGGAATATTTAATTACTATGCTCCTGTTGTTGATGTTGGGAGAATGGCTAACAAGAAAAGATAAATATTAGACGTGTATGGAATGACTCCTCCTTGATTTCAGAAAATTCTTCACAAAGTAATGAACATGATGAGAAGGAGAGTGTGAATAAATTTCACCCATCCATAGAGGGTTAGTTGCTTGACTTCACAGGGCTTTAACTAAATAGAAGTGCTGAGCACTGTTGAGACTGGATCTACACCCTTGATGTGTCCCAAACCCAAAATGGGTTAAGACCCAGGAGAACATTAGCACCTGTTTTCTGCCACCCTTTCAGCACCTTGGCTTCCCCACTGCTCAGTTGAAACACAAGCCAGAAAACTGATAATCCTAGAGTAGAACTCTGTAGGGAGCTAGGCAGAGACAGGATACATGGAGTCTTCATGCTTCTTTAGGACAGGAGTAGAAGGTGTGTGAGCTTTTGGTGCCTTTCTCCTTCATCTCACTGCTTAGGCTAGTCACTATGGGATTGATGCAAGCAAAGGCTTGGAGGTGCCACATTGGGTAAGCACAGGACAACAGCTGGTATCAACACAAAGGGGTTACCCTCCTCTTCATATGCAAGGCCAATATACAATTACAAAGTCTTGGTAATCTTTTCTGAAAGGATTTAGTTCTGGACAGGTGGATTTGAAGTGGTGAAGCTTTGCTGCATATTACAGACATGGAATCTCATTTCACATTCCTTGTTATACATTTTTTAAAGAGGAACAGTTTGTGGAATAAGAAGAGATGAAGGGGAGACCCTTTCAGTGTTGTGTAAGGAGATGTGGAGAAGGGAAATGATGCCTATGTGCCAAGAAGAGAAGGAGCAGTTAGAGTTGAAACACAGTGTGTCTCTAGTTTCTTGATTCCTTTTATGCTGTTGACTGTATTAACAGGTGATGTCATTCATATGTTGCACAATGCTAATGTCCAAAGGAATCACCATGATACTGTGCAGTTATGCTCAGGGCAGACTGGGTTAAACAGTGTGCATTCAACAACAATGAAGTTTCTATACCTGTAGCATGGTTATAGCAATAAAGTTTCAGGTGGAGGTGGTGTTTGAATGGATGGCAACCCTCTCCTTCTCTGTCTACTGGCACTTCTGGCCTCTAGTCCTGCTAGGATGCAGTGTAAGTGAAGTGAGTAACTAGTCAATTGTGCAGCAGTTATTTAGAGCTTTGTGATCTTATGGGGAAGCAAGAACCATGGTATCTATTCTCCTGGAACAGTAAGTGATTCTAATGGAAATGGGATGCAGAGAGGTGCTTTCTTCTACAGAGAAGAGGACCCAAAACACAAAACCTGAGTAGCACCAATGGAGTAGAGTTTTCTGCTTGCTGGGTTAGGAATCTTTTCATCCAGAGGAAAAAAACCCAAACATATTGGTTCTTTCCCTTTCACTGGTTTGTATCCTTGAAACTCTGTAAACTGGCTGTGAGGGAGAGTAAAATCAGTATCATTATCAAAGTCTTGATTAGATTCCCAGTGCAAATGAATATCTAATTTTTTCCAGTTGAGGTGACACGACTGACCCGTAGCTAAGCAATTGTCATGTCCTGCTTTGGACTTGCTTGACTTCTTTTCGTCTGTGGTTCTAAAAACAATATATTGGTGTAAATGAAGCTTTTACCGGAGCTGATACTTATGTCAAGGTAGCTGATCTCAAATTGTTTTTGGAAGCATCACTTAAGGCTGGTGCTGTACATCCAGCTTCATGTTGCATCAAGAAGCTAAGCGTCTTCTGAATTTCTGCTGTGAGGGTGCAAGATAAAGAGGAAGAAAAACATTTCATTCATTTTACCTTGTGCTGCTACTTTCTAAAATGTTTGTTAAAAAATATCTTTAAATGTATTAGAAGGCAAGGTCACAATTTTATCAAAATACTTTGGGTCATGTTTTAATTATTTAAGGCATAACCTAAAGTTGGCATATTAGTCAGTGAATATATTTTTTTTTATTAGGTTACAAAGTAAATAATTTCTGCTTTTCTCTCATTAGTTCTTGAACAGTGTGTCAGCTGTTCTGCCTTGGTTAATAGTTAAATTGAAACTAGTATTTGATATGCTTTATGAAATGATACAAAGTTGTGTACATGTAAATGGAGACCTGATAAATCTGACAAAATCATAAATAGCTGATCCTCTTTTAGTGTTATGCCTCTGGTTTTATCTGCTGTGAAAACGCACACTCAAAAAAAATTGCTAGCATGCATTTAGAAAGCATTTTACAAAATTGGCAGTGTTCAGAGGGAGCCTGTCTGTGCATGGCTTCTTACACTGTGCAAAATCTAGAGGCCATTGAGATTCTCTTATGCTGGTAGAAATGGTCTGTGTCCAGGAACGACGGGAACATGTGATTCCACCTTAATATAATGCTCTTTTCAATTTTCAGTGAGTGGATAGCTTGCTCTTTTAAAGCAAATATCGCCTGTAGGGCCTCAAAAATTAAATCGCATACTTGACTTATCCATTTCAATGAGGAATTTGGCAAGCTGCTGAAAACACTGTTTGCTTTGTGTGGGTATTTTCCCAGAGGAATCCAGCTACAACCATCGAAGCGTGACTGGAACCCTCACTGACCAGTGGTGAGAGGCTAGGATAAGCTTTCTAAAAGGTGTGAAGCACTGGGAAAGACAAGATAACCTGTTCTACCTGGTGTGCAGATGTAGAAGCACAACTGCCATAACATAATCCAGAAACTTTGAAAAGTCTTCTGTTTTTTTGAGGGCTGTAGTGACAGATATATTTTGGAACAAGCCCTCGTAGACTGCTTAAGGTTAAAGCTGTTTGCCTCAGTGTTCTTTTGTGGTATAGTCTAAGGAATAACTATTCTAAAAGGCAATCACTGGAGGCATTTTAAAGACTGGTAATTTAGATCTTCAAAGATCTGTGTTCTACTAACACAGCATTCCTTCATGCACTAGCTTGGCTGTGTTGTAATTGCTTTTCTTGCTCCCTGGAAGCTCTAACAGGTCTTTCCCAAGCTTTTGTCTTAGATTTTGCTTTTGAAAGTATCCCAAAGTTTTCTTAAAATAATATGTTTTCAAGGGGTTTTCCAATTGTAGAAATAATTAAATTAAAAGGGCAGTTCTGTATGTGTGACTGCCTAGATTGGGAGTGCCTTCAGAGACTGGACCACTAGGAAATATGTGGCTGGAGACAATTTGACAAGAAAGGAGGAGGAATTTGCAGCTATGCTATGTTGAAAGAAATCACGTGCTTTGGTTTTCCTCAATAATATTTATTTACCTCAAAAATACGCACTCTTGCATAGGTATTCCCATGTATTCCTGTGTATCTTCCCACACAAGACGTGTTTTTGCTACTAGGCATTTTATTTTTTTCTGGGTTTTTTTAGATAAGATGAAATAGTGGTACAATTAAACTATTTGTAATGCTATAGGTATTGTGACAAGTTATGTGTGAGGAAAGCCTAATTTTTTCCTGCAGGCTGTTATTAGCCTACTTAAGAACTTGTTTTTAGGAAAGAAAACGTGTTTCAGTCAGTTAACTGAACACTGATTGTGATGGTACTTTTTGGTAAAACTGGATCAAAATGTGCGTTTCAAGTCCATGTTTTGTATAACTTTAATTATATAAAAAGCTGGGTTATTTTTGGGGTTTGTTTGTGAGATAGTGTGGCATTTGAAGATCAGCTGCTGCACTACTGTACATGGAAGTGCACTTTTTTATGTTGTTCTTTTTTAATTCATCTGAGGTGTCAGCTGGAGAATCCTAGCAAATTAGGTAGTGAAAAAAGCACCACCAGTTCTTTTTGTGTTGTACTGTCTACCTGAAAAGAGTGCAAGTTATTTTGACACAGAGGAAAAGTAATTTTTCTTCTCACTCTGAGAATTGATAGGAGCTGAAACATATCAAGCTTTTTCCTTGTACTCAAAACCTGTATAGAAGATTCTTATGGGGCCCAAAAAGACAGAAACAAGAGAGACAAAAAGCTAAGTGAAGAGTTTATTGCATAAAGATGCATGATAACCTCTCTGGAGTGCTCTTGCACTATTTTTGTTTTTTTTTTCCTTAGTCTCCAGCAGTGTTTGCACTTTATTTTTCTGAATTCTATGCCTTAGCTTGTTACGGTCCTGGTATTCTTTCTTTGCTATTCTTCATCAGCCTTTTTTTTTTTTAAATAAATTTATTGTCTGTTGACACAATAAGTAATCAAAGTCTGCAGGAAAGATTAAGCTTTGCTTTTTGTTAGTATTTCCTTAAAAAAACCCCAAACACAACACCACAAATGATGACTGTAATGTAAACGTTCCCTTTTCATGGAATAAATTAGAATCACAGTTTGCAGCTCTCTTTAGACTAGAGGAACCCCAAATCACATGGACACAGCAAGTTTCCCCCTTCTTGATATCAGCGATCAATGAAGTAAACAGGGTAGTTAACAGGTTTTGAAGCAGTGACAAAGTGCCGGGGCTGTCTGCTGGAGAGCTACCCTGGTACTGAAGTGGTGGACACTTCTTTTGGACAAATGCCCAGGAGCAGACAGAGCTTTTATGTTGTCTGGATGTACTTGGTTATTAAAGAGGAGATCACATGATCTGCTAAGGTGCCTTTCTGACACGTGCTCTCTTTATATTATAAGGATGATCCTAATTTTAAAAGCACAAATGTGACCTTGCTTCAGCTGTGATGACTGCAACTGCCTCTCTTCTTTTTCTTTTGCAGGAGCTGACAAGTGCTTTGATGCATGTGAAACTACACCTTTTTGTCCAGATTTTTACACTTGTGTTCTTCCCAACAGCAATATGGCTCTTTCTTCAACTATTATCAATCACACCTATAAATGAATGGCTTTTAAAAGGGTATGTTTAAGCTTAATGGAGTGAAATATATTTGTAGCTGTCTTCTTAAAGGGCTGCTTATCCTGCAACAGGTGTTTTAAGACTTGTATTGTGAACAAATTTTGCTGCTTGTTATTTACTTCAGCACTTTGCTGTCGAAAACACAGCCTGTGCATGAGATTATCCTTTCAGGAAACTGGCTTCAACTTTAGAATGTCTGGTTAGTTTCCTATGTATGGATCTTGCACCAGAATAGCNGAAATTGAGATTATATAATTTAAAATTTAGCACTGTTTTGCTTAATAGTATTAGTGCATCAAGGAAATAACGTTGTTGCACAATTTCCATTTGCATTTGGCTATTGATAGTGAAGGTTATTATTTGAAATTACTGTGAAGTTTTTTCCTCAGCTTGAACAGAGTCTTTTCCACAGTAAGCCAAAATTCCCTCCTAATCCATGAGAGTCTCAGTTTCTGAAGTGCAAGTTGTTTTGGTTTTGTTTTTTTTTTTTTGGTGGTGGTGGTTTTTGTTCCTTGCAGCACTTACTGTTCCTTCTTTCCTGTAACTCTCATTCCACTCTGATTCTTAGTAATTAAGGGACATGTTTTGTTACAGCACAGGTTTGTGTATGCATATACATATACACCTGTGAAACTGCATGGAAAATGACACACAGTATGTTTTGTTGGTTTTGTTTTGTTTTTTGTTTTTAAGAAACACTTGTATGTGGATCTCCCTAAATATGGACCCTAAAGCAGCCTCATTTTTTCCTGAAGGTGTGTCTGCTTTCCCAGTGAGCTGTGCACTCCTATGTGTTTCAAGCTGCCTTGCAAGTGCTTATTTCTTGATTACTATTGCTGTTTTGCCTGTGTTTGATCTTTTAGTGCAGTAATTCCATTGTAATAAGACTTGTATTCAAAACATGGTCAGATTGCGTTTTCTAAAGGTGGGGTATTTTTTGTTTGGTTGTTTTTCGGGTGTTTGTCTTGTTTTGTTGTTGAATGAGTGCTTTCTTCATGAATAGCACTGNACAAATGATGACTGTAATGTAAACGTTCCCTTTTCATGGAATAAATTAGAATCACAGTTTGCAGCTCTCTTTAGACTAGAGGAACCCCAAATCACATGGACACAGCAAGTTTCCCCCTTCTTGATATCAGCGATCAATGAAGTAAACAGGGTAGTTAACAGGTTTTGAAGCAGTGACAAAGTGCCGGGGCTGTCTGCTGGAGAGCTACCCTGGTACTGAAGTGGTGGACACTTCTTTTGGACAAATGCCCAGGAGCAGACAGAGCTTTTATGTTGTCTGGATGTACTTGGTTATTAAAGAGGAGATCACATGATCTGCTAAGGTGCCTTTCTGACACGTGCTCTCTTTATATTATAAGGATGATCCTAATTTTAAAAGCACAAACGTGACCTTGCTTCAGCTGTGATGACTGCAACTGCCTCTCTTCTTTTTCTTTTGCAGGAGCTGACAAGTGCTTTGATGCATGTGAAACTACACCTTTTTGTCCAGATTTTTACACTTGTGTTCTTCCCAACAGCAATATGGCTCTTTCTTCAACTATTATCAATCACACCTATAAATGAATGGCTTTTAAAAGGGTATGTTTAAGCTTAATGGAGTGAAATATATTTGTAGCTGTCTTCTTAAAGGGCTGCTTATCCTGCAACAGGTGTTTTAAGACTTGTATTGTGAACAAATTTTGCTGCTTGTTATTTACTTCAGCACTTTGCTGTCGAAAACACAGCCTGTGCATGAGATTATCCTTTCAGGAAACTGGCTTCAACTTTAGAATGTCTGGTTAGTTTCCTATGTATGGATCTTGCACCAGAATAGCTTTCTTTTTTTCACAAACACAGCTGAAGCGAACCCACAGCTGGGTCTCTAGGAGAATGGAAGGAAAGAAAAGAAATGGTGAAGGAAAAACATAAATACTGTGTATGAGCATCTCTTGCATGTATACAATTTGGGTTCAGTATCTGCTCCTAGCTAAATTTGAGGGAAAGAGGGTAGAGCTTTTGTAGGAGGAGAACTTTGAGTTGAGCAGAAGCTAAGTTACCATAAAAACAATGTGTTTTAAATCTTTGGAGTACTCTGCCAGTGTGTGCTTCCAAAGCTGCATTGAATGTACAGTACTGATAGATGTTATGAAAACCCACCAAAATAAAAAGCTTTTTTTTTAGAATCAAAGGTCAGTACCTAGCAGCATGCAGCTATGCTGGAATGTTTGAAAAATCAATTATTGTGAAAACTACTTTAAAAATCCTTATTGCTTCTTACAGCTTGGTAAAATATTGCTTGGGGAGAGATCCCTTTCTTAAAAGTTTAATTATAAGGTGCTTGTGTTTATGTTTTAACAAAACCTAAACCTAAAATATTTTGGTTTGTTTTCAAGAGGCTTCTCTGTGTTTCACCAAGT
>VYZU01010945.1:23359-38459 GCA_013401355.1 Ceyx cyanopectus
TCCAGCCCAAATCATTACAGAATTCCCTTATTTTCAATACAATACTGATTCTCCAGTAAGCCTCATAAGCTAGAAGGTCAGTGTTTTGAGGCCACAGCATCTGCCCTCTGAATCCTTACCCCAGTGCCATGGCAAGGTTACAGGTGAGAGTGTGTTCTAGTGTTTATCCCTTTCCTTTTTTTTTTCCCTTTCTTTAGGTTGACTGAAGGAGATGCTTATGATGCAATCAGGAATTTTTCACTCCTCATTAAGTCTATTGGGTATGACAAACTTAAAATATTTTATATTAAAAAGCACATTTCCTCTTTAAAAGAACTTAAAATGAAACCTCTGTTGTTTTGTTTTGAAACCAGAACATCTCTGAGTGAGCTGTGTGATGATCCCAATGACAATGTTCTACTGGCTTTTAAACAACTGGGTGAAATCTATGAAGAGAAAGTGAAGTGTATCACCTGAAGAAAAGAAGTTTGATACTCCTACCCCCCAGATCAGCTGCCTGAAGTGACTAAATCTGAGTTATCAGATGTGTTTCATCCACTATTAGTAATGCAGTTTACTTTAGAAAATTTACCTTGACATTTTAGCAGCAATAATTGTTTCTACTCAATTTCAAAACTAGGTAATTGCACATTTTTCAACTGAACCTTTTCTTTCAGATAATATATATGTAATCTATCTGTTAAGACAGCTCAGAACTACACTGAGACAGTTCTGCCAGCTGGGGAGATTAGAGCCTCTCAGGAGGGAAACCTTCAGCCCATTTGGGAAGGATGCTCAGCAATTACTTTGGCAATTATAATCAAATAAATAGCTCTAATTAATTTCCCAGGTTTCTGTTAAGCTATGAAGTAGCACCTTCATGAATCATAAAAGTTTTAAAATCAGTCTGTGTTCTAGTCTACAAAATAAATAAAAAATAAAAAATATAAAGAAGATTTTACATCAGTACAATGAAGGTTGATGAACAAAATGTTCCAAGCAGATGTAGAATTGCCTCATTTTTCACCTCTTGTAGCTTAAGAGTCAGAAAGATCCAGGATACCTCTATCAGTCTCTTGCAATACAAATTACTGACTTTAATAAAATGTTTCCTAATTATTTTTGTTTTTCTTGCTGGGAAGAGCAAAGTTTTCAGCAGCATTTTCATACTGTTCCTGAAAATTCTTCTGAACTGGAACACCCACCTTATGAGGAAAGGCTGAGAGCCCTGGAGCTGTTTAGCCTGGAGAAACCTGAGAGTGGATCTTACTGCTTACAAATATCTGCAGGGTGGGTGTCTGCAACCTCTACCACTCAACAATTCTATAATGCAAAGGGAAGATCAGCATAATTCAAATTCTATAAACTATTTTTCAGCGTATTTAATGGAATGCACTGCCACAGAAAAACCCCAGCCAAGATTTTAACACAAATCAAAATTATAGCAGTGTTTTCAAACATTTATTTCAAAGTATTCTGTCCCAGGAAGCAGACTGGTAAGCCAGTGTACACAAAACAGAGCCTGAACACAGCCCAGAGATGCAAAACAAACTTCAGTAACCCCCTTCAACATCCTTTCTATTCCCCAGGGCTCTCCTCCCTCCCTGTCTACACAGTGAATGCTGCCTTGGCTGAGCTCACTGCTTTAACCAGACAGCAATGTGCCACTCCTGGGGTTCAGGCTTTCTGGGACACCTCAGTCCCCACCACCCACTCACCCTGCAGTGGCACCTCTCAGAAGGTGCTTTCTACCCTGTGAAAGACTTTGACCCTCACAAGACAGGGCATTTCTAGTTGTTTCTTCACTTTGGATTTGTACTATAAATCACTTTAGTACCTTGCACTTGCTGCTAAGCAGTTACATTCCTAACCCAGAGATCCCTCAGCAAGAGGTGTAAAATCACAGGTATCCCACATTTTTAAGCATGTTAAGTAGCATTTATTAATGTCATTTAGGTTTCACTCTCTTAACATCTCCACATTCTTCTCCAGTAGATCTTGTCTTCAGCAGCAGAGCAATATTGTGATGCAGCAGTGGGATCAGTGCCAACTGTGTGACTTGGCTCTTCAGGGTCAAAACTGCTGTTACTTGGCCTTCCTCCCACCTTGTCTGTACACACACAACCTCCCAAGAAGGGAGCAGTGCCAGGAACAGCAGCTGTGTTCTGAAACTCTACAGACTCAGGTTCATCTTACCTCCTAGGACAAGAAGAGCTGGTGTCAGCAACAGTTTCATTTCCTTCATCTTCTACTTCTTGTTTTGCTGCTGCAGTAATAAGTGGAGCAGAAGCAGCACTCTTCCATTTAACAGGCAACTACCAGCCTTCACTGCCTCACCTTCAGTCTTCTTGGATGACTTCACAGGTGAGAAAGAGCCTTCCCATTTTGGATGACCATGTCTAGAAGGAGGCTCTGCACACTCTGAAAGTACAATCTTCTTCCCTAGATTAAGGCATTTTGTCAGATTTCATCTCCTTTTCTATTTTTTTCAGTACCATTTCTGAAAGCAGCTCCAAATGAAAACACTGAACTGAAGAGAGTTATTTTGGAAGGAAAATACATTAGTAGTAGGGCAAAGCAGGGACTTGGAGAAATTCACCCCAGCTGCACTGCTGGTTTCTTTAGTGCTGCAAGCTGCAGCTGTGATGGTCTGAGGCATTATTGTTACTCCAAGACAGGTAGATTCTCTGTACCATGTTTTGGAGCTTGCTTTGCAGAAGCTGATTTTGATCTCACCCCAGATAATGTTTTTTTGTTAGATGACTTCTCAGGCATGCTGAGTAATGAGTATAATGGCAAAACCTTATATGAATTGGTGACTCCAAATCCTGCACAAAATCCTGGTCTTCCAGTGGGAAACAAAACATCTGACTTCTCACTTTCTCCTGAGTCTAAATTAGGACTGGCTGAGGCATCAAAAACTGTGGTTTTGGCCATGGGATCCTGTTTTCTGAAGTTGTGATCCTGGTTATCAGTTGGATCCACAGGATTATATTCCTCCCCAGTCTTACCTAGAAAAAGGTATTTCCTGTCTTTCTTTTTAGAGGAATATGGACATGTGGTTAATGAGTCATTACATGCACCAGTAAAAGAGAAAGATGCAGCAGCATTTAAAACCTCTGATTTTAGAACACTAACAGCAACTGATGCTGCTGGTTTTAAGCCAGATAAAGTGCCAGAATTGGTGTCCATTTCATTGGAAATAGTAACTGCTGATGCCTGCACTGGCAATTTCTCTTTAATTACTACCTTGGAGTTTTCTGATAAGGCTGGAGTGGTTACTTCCTGGGAGCTTTTCTCATGAAAGAATGTTGAGTCAACCTTTGTTTCAGGGAGGTTTGTGTTTGGGGATGGGGTAGTGCAGTTACTGGTTCCAGAACAGCTTCTCTGAGAGCCACGTGCTCTTTGCAGGGTTCCCATTTTCACCATCTCTGTGTTACTTGCTTTGGCAAGTGAAGATACCAAAGTTGCTCCTGAGCACCTATCCTTCAAAGCCTCAGCAGTTAGAAATTTGGACTTTTCATCTGCAGGCAAAGGTGGTGTTTTGATCTTATCGGTCTGCTTCTGATGTTCCATGTAGTATTGGTAACGTAACTCCTACAATTGAAGTAAAGAATCCTGTTAAAACAGCATTTGTGGAATCACAGGTTGTAAGACTGACATTCAGTCCTAAGCCTGAAAAGAAGTTTTAATCTTTTCTATAGCTTTTGTTACCTATTTTTCCATTGCTATTATAAGGCAACAGAACACAAGTCATTACGGAAAAAAAAGTTAGTTAAAAATGGTGCTCTGACAATAGGTATTGAAACAGGAGACTAAAGTGTGTTTAAAAGCCACTGCTAAACCCCAAAATAATTCAAAAACTAAAAATACTGGCTTGGACATTAACTGAAATTCTCAAATCTTCATAAAAATAAACCTATTTATACTAGATACAACAACTATGTAACTTCTACTCCCAACAGGAAAATAGATGTTCTCCAAACAGAAAACAGTTCCATATTTAAAGGTATTCTCAGCACATAGGAGATCCACTGCCAGCCACACTTCACTAACTAGAATCATTCTACACAGAACAATACTCAGAGATCCACATGACATATGAGTGAAAAACTCTACCTGCATAACTAGACCATTGATAACAAGAGCTTGGATACAGTTTCACACCAAACCATTGGGAATGTTTATAATCTTAGAAGAACAGATACTATTATCTTCAGAAAACAGAACACAGGCACTTGCACAGAAGTTTTGGATTAGAAAGCTAGAGATGGGAATTTAAAAGCTACTAAAACAGAACTATTTGAAACTGGTGGTAAGATGAAGCTCCAGCTTTCGGAAGAAAAAAGTAAAACCCCGAGAGCTTTTACAACCTAGTCAGATTTGAGAATTGGAAGGCCAACTTCCTACAGAGAAAACAAAGGGATTGCAGGAGCTCATTTAGAGAGTTGGCACAAGAAGCAGCAGGCAGGGCAGCCTGAGAGCAGCCCGAGAGCAGCCCTTCACCTCAGAACTCGTGCTGCGAAACGCCGCCATCTGCGCTATGGACATGAAGCGAGTGCAGATCCTGCTGCCATCTGCCAGAACCTCCTGTCCTTTCACGGGCTGAAAGAAAGTTCAGCAGATGCTGGAGCTCATTTGGAGAGGAGAAACGAGCCAGAAGCGCACAGCAGTGGAGGCCCGTGGGCCACAACTTACAAGAAACGTGCTGGGTGCATTCTGCTGCCATTGCTTTAGGGGATCCTCGCACGGGTTGTGCTTTGTGGAGGTGGCATCTCCTGCACAAGGTGGATCTATTGGACACAACACAGCACTGATGGACAAAGTATGGAAAACACTCAAGTGTTCTCTGCCTCTAAACATGGATTACAATTCAGAGCAAAAAGCAGATTGTCCCAAGACCCTTCTACTTGTAGCAGAGCAAAGGGCCTGCATTAGAAGTTCTCCACATGCTCTGATGCAAACCTGACATCTCCCATGGAGAAAACAACATTTAATCAGGGCACAGATCAGGTTCATGCCACACTGCAACAGCAGTGGGGATACTGGTTGTGTAGGAAAATTAAAGCTTCTTGCCCAGGTTCCATAAACACAGCCCAGGGCCTTTCTAGAAAAAAAAACACATTAATAAGATGATTTTAAAGCCTTGGTGAATTTATCATTCATTAATTTGCCTAGATGCTTTCTGGACACCTCCATGATTTTTCCATACAGATTCTTTATTAGCAATTAGTTCCACAAGTTATGGGTTGCAAGAGAGACTTCCTGAATCTTGGCCTGTATTAAGTCCTTATTCCCCACCTTCAACAATACCTGCATTAACGGGCATTAAATTTAAAGCCAAGATTTCATTAGTAACAGGTTTTATATCCATCTTCTTTTGGGTATACTCTTGTGGTTTTTCATAGCTGGGTGCTATATTCATCAGGTCAAGATGAGTTCTCATTCTGGAGGAAAAAAACCAAACCAAAACAACAAACTTCAATACCCTTCTTAAGGCTCAACTGCCAACAACCAAATTACTAATTATAACCTAATACAATAAAAAGTAAAGCACTGAGGAATAAAATCAGAAGATGTCTTCCACATAATGTCCAGTTTCCTCTTTTTTTTAAGTATTACTTGCTGACCCACTTTAATTAAACTTACATTAGATAGACAATGAAAGCTGCAAGAAGCAGTGTTAGTCTGAACCCCAAAGAACTTAATTTCCAAACTTCTGTTTTCAACTTTGCTTAGAGAGTGTTAAGAAGTTTAATTAGGAAGCTTAAGAAGCATATAGGGTATGTGCACAGCAAACACACCAAAAGGAAGACCTCTATACAAAACCTCTATACAAAAGCTTCCTGGAAAAATTCCATCACTAAAATACTTGGCACATTAAGATTTGGAACACAGAGCATCCAAAAATCTGGAAGCATTCTCTAATGTCTTAAATACTATTGTGAGTTTCAGTTGCTGTATCACTTTCTTAGCTTTTAATCTTAAAATTACAGTAGAGAATAAAAAAAAAAAATAATGAAAAGAAATATATATACCTTGCATTCAAGCCACAGGCCACCTATAAATAAAACAAGATATTCCAAATCTTAGAAGATAAATTATTACTTTATCAAAATACTTCAGAAACTGAACTCCCTGTCTTCATTTTAAAGAACTATAGCAAATAAACCTGTTCACATTCACAAAAACAAACAAACAAAAAAAAAAGTGAAAGAAAAAGACATAAAAAACCATATTTTTTTTTAAAGTTTGCCTGGGACAGTGATTTATCTTGTAGCATTTTGGGTTAAAAAGAATTATTTCTGAATTTATATTAATACAATATAAAATTTTCTGAATGAATATTCATGAATAACCCTTCTGGTTATCTAATTATTTCAGATGTTCAGATATTTGTAAGCATTGAAATGAAAGACTATTTTTGGTTTTTTTTTGTGAAGGAAGCCTCTGCTACCTGCTCAAGATGCTAGTACACTGAGATTTTATAAGTGTGGTTTTTAGCTTTATATCAGCCAGATACTGGCAGTATGAAGGGCCAATATCTGGCTGATATAAAATGAGGTAAACTGAATCTTCACTAGCTTTCAGTGAAAAAAACTGAATTCCCTATCACTGAAAAGCTGCAAAGAAAGCTTTTCAAACTCCTCTAAAATGAAAAACACTTATGAAAAATGGACAGTGTTCTCTAATTTGTAGTTTGTAATTTATTGAATGGCTTTCCTTATTCAGTCATGATCAGAATCTACACTATAGGAGGCTCTATATGAGACCTGACATTCCCTGTACAACTGCTCTGCCACCAAGTAAGAGCAAAAAGGCTGTCACCTTCAGGAAAAGCAGAGGATCACACTTGTGGACAAGCTTTTCACAATCCTTCAAAAAATTCTCAGTGGACTTCTTTTGAGTTTCCTTCATTTTCTTCCAAATTTGCATTTCTTTCTCTCTTTTACTTCTTTGATATTCAACTTCTTCTAGCAACTGCTGCTTCTTCATTTCCAGAGTTTGGAAGATTTCTCCAAATTGCAGTTCAATTAGCTCTGCTTCATTGTTCAACTCCATCTAGAAGAAAACAGAAAAAATGAAAATACAGCAGCACTACCTAGAGGGAGTCACTTCCCTAAGTCAGCTCAGAACACATCTATACCAAGAAGCACCAGCACACTGGTAAGTGATCAACCTACCATGACATATCTACACATATATGATATATATACATTTACATATAGAAATAAAACATATTCAGCATCTGTAACTCACATCACTACCCTCTGGTTGACTTGATAGTTCAGTCGTCAGCTTCTCATTTATTATCTTCATGTTTTTCAGGTTGCTGGTGAAGTTTACCTGCAAAACAATTGAAACACTTATTACAACTTTATCCAGTTCATAAAATCAACACATTTCAGTGGTTATCTAGAATCACTTCATGGGATCTTCTATACAACACAAAAAGCAAAGGCTGTGAATCAAAGCATCCCTTAACATTTGAGGCTTTCTTGGGTCAGTACCCAAACTTTTTGTTATTTCTCTCATTTTTTAAGTGGAGCATTACAGTTAAAGCATTATTTCCTTCAGCCTTTTATTTAAAAAGCCAAACAAAACCCAACCACCTCTATCCTCACACACACCTCTAGCACAACATAAGTTTTAATGCTTGTTCCAGTTTGACAAGCAACTGCACGAGCATCACTTCTTTTTAATGTCTCACACTGGTAAAACTGAAAGCATTTTAACACTTCATAATCAGAGTTATTCCTGTTTATTTTTAAACTAAGGTTATAACTTTTTTCCTCCTTTACCTCACTATAGCATCACTAAGCTTTACACAGAAAATCTAGTGCAGAGATGGGAAACCTGGGGAAACCAGAGTGAGATGCACTCTGCCCACGAGTGGTGGAAGAAGCAGGAGGGAAAATGGTGCAAAAAGCAGCTTTTGGCTTAAATAATCAGAAAAAAGTAAAGAAAAAGCTCAACCTACACAAATGGGGTAAAATTAGGTGTTTTTGCCAAAATAAAAACTATTACCACTCCAACCAGCTAGCTAACCATTTTGCCAGGCACTTGAGCAGGAATGCATTTGGGCTTTGCAAATATTTAGGACTTACCTAAGCCATCTATTTCCAAACAGATAATGACATATGACCTGCCAGCTCACAGAGCCTATAAACAAGACTCCCGGGGGTGGGTCGTTCTGTTGGATTTTTTTTGTCTATTCATAGGAGTCCACCAACAGCCCCAAGTCCCTTTCTGCAGAGCTGCTTTCCAGCCCCTCATCCCCCAGCCTGTGTCCCCAAGCAGCACAACCGAACGATTCTGAAATGCATTCAGGGATGGTGGCTCGACCACAGGCTGGGGAACCTGTTCCAGTGCTTAACAGCCCTTGATGGAAAAAAGTTTTTCTTGATATCCAACCAAAGCATCCCTGGCGCAGCTTGAGGCCATTTCCCCTTGTCCCGTGTTAGACCAATCCCGCTCTGGCTACAGCGTCCTTGCAGGTATTTTAGAGAGCAAGAAGGTCAGACCGGCCGCACTTACTTTTTCCTCCTGGTACACAGCATCGATGAGGTTGACGGAGTGGAAGATGCTCCGGTGCTCCTCGGACATGCACTGCCCGCACCCCGCCTGCAGGCACATGCGGCAGTAGAGCTTCAGCATCCGGTTCGGATGCTTGGGGCAGGGCTCCTCGGGAGCCGGCGGGGAGGGCAGCCCGGGCTCCTGCTCCGCCTCCCCCGCAGTGCCGAAGCGGTACAGCTTCACCACCTCCGCCAGCGTGGTGTTGACGGGCAGCGCGGCGGGGCCGCCCCGGGGCAGCGGGCACAGCTTGCGGCACAGCGGGCACGGCACCCGGGCTCCGGGCTCCCCCTCGCCGGCCACCGGCCCCGCCCGAGACAGGAGCGACCACCCCTGAGCCCGCCGCTGCTGCTGCTGCAGGCGGGCGGCCTCGGCAGAGGCCAGGCACTCCAGCAGGCAGCCCCGGCAGAAGTTGTGCGAGCAGACCGGCAGAGTCACCGGCTCCTCGAAGAGGGACAGGCACACGGCGCACGTCAGGCTGGCCTCCATCTGCGGCGAGCGGGCAGCGCTCCCGCCGTCCCCGGCACCGCCTGGCTGGAAGTCGCCGGCTGCTCTCGCTACTCCGCTGCCTCCGCCGCGAAGGGACAGCTCAACACCTCCCGAGCCGCGCACCCCACCAACCGCTGCCAACCGCCAACTAGCCCAGGAAGTGAAAGCCGGGCACAGGGTGGGGCGGCCCGAGGGGAAATGCGTTGGCGAGCTGGGAAGGCGGCAGATTGACACCGCCGCGTTCCAGTGCGAGCGGGCGGCGGGCGTGAGGCGGGACCGTGAGGGGCGGAGGGCGAGGCGCGGCGGGTGGGGACCCGCCCCCTGCCTGGGCTGCGACCGGCCGCGCCCCGCGCCGCCCTCCGCGCCCCCCCGCCCGCTGCCATCTTGTGCAACTCTCGGCTCCTCGCTCCTTGAGAGGCGTGAGGGGAACGAGACGTTTGTCCGGCACAGGGTTAGTCCTGCTGCCAGCAGCTGCCCAAGCCCGAGGGAGACGTGCTGCCTCAGAGCACAGTTGTAGAATCATAAGTGTGGGATTTTGTCACAGCCGCCATATTGTGACGTGCTCACCCGCCCTTGGGTTTGGTCTTTGTTTTTCCTCCCAGAGCTGTTCGTTTCAAAGTCCTGGCCTAATGACTGTCCAGCAGAGATACTGTGGAATGGGTCAAAAATAGAATAATAAAAAGTTTAGGGCTGGAAGGGGCCTCCAAAGGGCATCTAGTGCAGCCCCTTGCAGGGAGCAGGGACACCCTCAACTATACTCAAGAGGGACTCAACTGAAACTGATGTAAATCAGTGGATTTCTAACAGAAGTATTTGCAGAAAAGCAAGATACACTGAGAACTTTTCATGCTGAAGAAAGGGACAGAATCCACTACAAGTAACAGCAGCCACTCATTTGTGTGTGTTTACAGTACAGTCACCCAGAGGTACACTTGTAGAAACTACCTATTCAAAAATAAATCATATCAAGTTGGAAACTTTGTAGCTGCAGGATCAAACCAAAGGGCAGTTATTTTAGGGAATATTTCCATGTTTTCCGTTACTCCTGTCTGTTTATGTGAGAGACTGACAAGGTGCAAGTGCAGGTGCTGCATCACAGAGTGTCAGGTGTTGGAAGGGAGCTAGAAGATCATCTAGTGCAACCCCCCTGCCTGAGCAGAATCACCTAGACCAAGTCACCCAGGAACAGATCCAGGGGGGACTGGAATGTCTCCAGAGCAGGAGACTCCACAACCTCCCTGGGCAGCCCCTGCCAGCCTCTGCCACCCTCACTGGCAACAAGTTCTTCCTTGTGTTTCCCCTCAACCTCTTGTGCTCCAACTGACTCCCATTGCCTCTTGTCCTGTCACTGGATGGCACTGAGCAGAGTCTGGCTTCATCCTCCCTACACTCACCCTGAACATCTTGACAGACACTGCTGAGCCCTCAGTCTCCTCTTCTCCAGGCTAAAGAGCCCCAGCTCTCTCAGCCTCTCCTCAGCAGGGAGATCTCCACTCCCTTCAGCAGCTTGGTGCCCTGTGCTGGACTCTCTCAAGTAAATCTCTGTCCTTCTTGAACTGGAGTGCCCAAAAGTGGACACAGTACTCGAGGTGGGGTCTCACCAGTGCAGAGTAGAGGAGAAGGAGAACCTCCTTTGCCCTGCTGGCCACACTTCTCCTAATGCATCCCAGGATCCCTTGGCCTGCTTGGCCTCAAGGGCACATTGTTGGCTCATGATCCCCCCCCTGTCCACCAGGACCCCCAGGTCTCTTTCTCCAGAGCTGCTCTGTAGTACATCAGCCCCCAGCCTGTACTGATCCATGGGGTTGTTCCTCCCCAGATGCAGCTCCTTCCACTTGCTCTTGTTCAATTGCATTAAATTTCTCCCTGCCCAGCTCTCCAGCCTGTCCAGGTCTCTCTGGAAGGCAGCACAGCCTGCTGGGGTTTGGGCCGCATCTGGAGTTTCAGAGTTCTTACCTACTCCTAGTCAACTAAATTATACCTTCCTGGTAATACCTCAGCACTCTAAAGATCAATTAATAGTTAAAATTAGAGAGGTGCAAATGGAATTTCAGACCTTAATCCTTTGGAATTTCCCCACTCAACTACATAATGCTGCATCTTCCAGGGGTTTCCAGTGCACAGTGCTCAATGGAAAATGGTTTGGGATACTTTATTTTTTTCATTCTTTTCAAAAAGACAAAGGGAAATGCCATTAAGTATTTGGGCTAAATAAAAGAGAATTTAAAAAGCATTCTCTGCTGAGTGACTGGTAATAGGCTGGGGCTGATGCTTAGTATAATGGCAACTAAAACAATGATGTTCAAGAGCTAAAAATAATGAGGTAGAAAAAGTGGGAAAGAAAAGGAAAACGAAGAAATCATGCTGCTAAAACTAAATAAAGCAAAACACATTTTCTCTTGAATGTGGAGGTGAAGAGGTTCTTCCAGAGCCTGTTGTCTAATGTCTGGGATGTTTTGAGACTAAATAATAAAATACACACATACATGGAGTTATTTTACTACTTACTTCTTTAATTTACATTGATCATAGAAACAGAAATAATATTGGAGCTAGGGAGAAAGCCTTGTGGCTGCCAACATTGTTTTCTGTCTCAAGGAAGATTGGATATTAGCAAATGCATGACAGTGATTTTCCTATTGTTTTATGTAGAATAGGGATCACTCACAGTTATTGTGTACAGCTTCAATTTCTATTTCAAATCCGTTGATAAAGCCTTCAAATTTCATCTTCTTCTTCCTTAATAATCTTCAACATCACCAGCACAGATAGCAAGTAAAGCACTCTCATAATGTCCTGAAGCAAAATGCTGAAAAAAACCCAAACCCCAACATATCTGTGACTGTACATTTCATTTTTCTTCTCTGGGTGTGTGACAAGGACAAGATTGATGTTGTAAGGTTTTGTCAAATACTGCAGTGTTTTTGTAAGGATTCTAGGCCAAGATTTTTAATTTTATTTATTTTTTAATTTCATAAACCTTTGGCTTTGGTTGCTTGGGCACCTAGAAACAACATACCTTTGAAAGGTTGTATCAAACCTATTTAATCCTTCTCAAATTGGATACCAAAGCATCATGAGAATTTTCTTACAGTTTCTGCACATCTGTTGGCTTATGGCAACATAGGTAAAGTGCCACGAGTCATTTTCCTACAACTAGTAGTATCAGTGTTTTCTTTTCAGATCCAGAGCTGGATGGAGAATAACCCTCTGTGTTTTTTGGGTGTGGTGCCAGTGTGACTATCTGCAGAGGTGTGTAAAAACTCACTTTGATGTCATGGAAGAGTGATTTCCCATATCTCTCCTTGTATCTCTGTCGAATGTTCAGCAAGTCAATCTCACTCCTGGAGATGAGAGTCCTTATGACTGTTTTATTGTGAAACCCAAAGTCCTAAAAATAAAAGAAGAAGAAGGTTTGACAGTTGGCCAATATGTGTGTGCCTATATCATATTAATGTTTAATAATAGATAAGCCAATTAATTAGGCTACCCATCCATAAAGATACCCTATATTTTAAAGGAGTCCAAGCATTCAGAGGTTTTATCTTCCAGTTTTCACATGCTTAACCACTAGAATTCATGTTACTGAAAGCAGAGGTTCCCCCCACACATCCTTTTAACCACTCACTGACACTTTTAAACCAAAAAACCCAATGAACTTTATCCAGCAGCCTGAGGTGTTCAGTTGGTAGCAGCTGCTGTGACTGCAGCTAGATCTAGGTCCCTCCAACCCCTGACATCTGTGCTGCTGATTGTGATTGTGTGATTGTGATCGTGTGATTGTGATTGTGTGATTGTGATTGTGTGATTGTCATTGTGTGGAGAACAGGGGCATCTAGTGGCAATAATCGTAATTAGGTTTGGGACAACAGCCAGTTTAGATGGTTTAAAGCTAAATTGTTTCAGTTTTGTTTTGAACTAACTATAGATCCTGGAATATTGTTCTCTATAAACCAAGTAAGATGTTAAAAAGCTGCTTATAGAGAATTTGATACCTGTTTGATGGCTAGATTAAAATATTTCCTATGAACCACTATGGGCTATGATTTACAAGCATCACAATCCTGGGGGTTTTTTATTGTATTGTATCCTATTAAAAACTTTTTGCTATAATATGGACACAACTTGGCTGCAAAAAACAGGAAGTGTTTTCAATTCTTTGAGGAATTATCTGTGTTCATTAAAACACTTTGAGAAAACAGAGGAAAATATTAATTTAAACAAAATGAAGATGTTTATTCTTAATCACTAAAAACATTTTCCTGCATCTCATACATCATCTGCATAGAATATAAAAGAAAACTATCTATGTGATCTTTCTTAAAATTAAAAATAAGGTTTTAACTTGAAAAGCAGACTGGATACAGGACCTTTGATTAACACTTTTCCTGATAGGTGGTATTTCCTGGTACTTTTGGCTTAAAAGATTATTTTTATATAACGAAAATTCTTCATCATTTTCACCAGTGAATGAAAAACATAAGAAAATGTCTTAAATGACCTCTAGTAGGAAGAAGTGGGTGCAGTTACCCACTTTTCTTCTTGTCACTCATTTATTTTAGTATGCTATAGCTTTCACACAAATATAAAAAAAATCTGCTTATATGCACATTGAGCCACAAAAAATTATATTTTTAATATAAATTTATGAGTTTTTTTGGGGGGGTGATAATTATTAAATCTTTAGAGACAAAAATTGCATAGTAAGAAAACTGCACATTGAGTTCTACACAGCAGGGGGAGATAAAATCCATAGAAAAGAAAGGTTTTCACTTTAGTTAAAAAAAAAAAAGCTTTACAAAGTTACATCCTTTGTTAAGGAAACAAAATATTTAAATTTTACTGTTAAATCTTAGGATTTGAAGAGTACTTACATGAATTGCATTATAAAGCCTGTATGCAAAGTAGGAAGGCTTGTCACGAACACAGAGAACTAGAGTTGCAAGAGGGAAAAATAAGGTGATTATAAAATAATTTCTATTGGCTTTGGCCTCCCATGATGCAGTTTAACATCAAGCTACTGGTTTTCACAGACACAATTACAGTTCTAATTTTAAAAGCCTGCTGTTTATTTTGGGTGAGTGCTCATTGCTGTTGCATTGAAGAGCTTAGATTTATGCAAACATAGGAAAATATTTCAAATATTATTTTCTAATTAGCTCTGAAAAATTAAATATAATATAGTCCAGCTGAAGTAGATATAAAGATGAGAAAAGTAATATTGCTCATGCATCAGAGATACCATACTAAATACTTATAAAGAGATTACTGTAGCAGAAAATAATTTTTTTACATTACCTATTGCAACCAGTAATTCTTGAAAGTATCCATCATAGCATTCATTAATGGCATCTATGATGTCTTGTCCAGACAGGTTTTGGAACTCCTGGAAAACTTGGGAGAAAAAGAATAAATCTTGCTTTATTCTAGTTCATTAATAATGAGCAACTTGTCTTTTATTTTTTATTTTTTTATTTCATGCTTCCCCCAGTATTATAACTATTAAGTTAGTTTATATATTTTTTTTCCTACTTATTTTCAGTGCTTTATTAGCTCTGTGTTGCCTGTGGCAGCTCCAGCAGCTCATGCCTGGCTCCCAGGCATTGAATCCCCTGCTGCACACTGAGCTTCCACTGTGTGACCTGTGATTTCATTACAACACCAGAGTCTTCCTTTCCACTGTGTTCCCACAGCTGAGCCCCAGGGTTACCCAGCCACAGCTGCTGGGGGCTCTTGGTGCAGAGGATCATTTGCAGCATGGTCTTGTGCTCGCCCGATTTCCGTTGGCAGGCTTCCCACAGAATCTGACACAAAACAGAGAAACACAGAGTGGAGAGGGAGCTCCAGAGGGCATCTAGTGCAGCCCCCTGCAGGGAGCAGGGACACCCTCAACTAGCCCAGGCTGCTCAGAGCCTTGGCCAACCTCCCCTGCAATAGCTCCAGGGATGGGGCCTCAACCACCTCCCTGGGGAGCCTGTGCCACTGAGCCACCACCCTCAAGGGAAACAACTTCTTCCTCAGATCCAGGCTAAATCTCCTCTGCTCTCATTTCAACCCA
>VYZU01010945.1:39773-74964 GCA_013401355.1 Ceyx cyanopectus
AAATAAATAATACTATAGAATCAAATACTCATTTTACCCTGTAACATTTAAAAGTAGCTACTCTTGGAATAATTTTGCTGAAAAATCCCACAATATAATTTTTTTTGTCAAGCTGTAGAAAATGTTCATATTTCAATTAATACCCTCCCAAAAAAGAGACTTAGAATAAAAAATCTTTTTGTCTAGAATATTAGCTAGCCTGAATTATAACTCTGTTAATTTATTTAGGAAGGCCTATAGTGTATAATTTCTAATCTGCCTCAGTGTAAGTCTGTAAATCCCACACCATAGCAATTGAATATTTTGCATATGTGAATCTCCACATGCAGTGGAGATGATGAATAAATGGGTCCCATGTTGGTTGTTTTTTTAAATAAAATGAGAGGTGAGATTGCTTAACCTGCAGCTCTTAACTTTTAAGCAACAAAGAATTTTTATTGTTATGTGGGGGAAACATTCAATATTAGGAAAAAAAAATCCTATTTATATCTTCTACACTTTACAGCAACCTCCTGATGAGCACAGTGGCTGCAATGGGAACCTGGCAAGGATGACTGGCTTGGGTGCATCAAACTGATCTGGGTGAGTCCCCAGCCCTGGGCGTGTTTGGATGTGGGTTTGAGGGACATGGTTTAGGGGTGAGCTGTGTGCAGCAGGTTAAAGTTTGGACTGGATGATCCCAAGGGGCTTTTCCAACCTGAATGATGCTGTGATAAAGATGCAGAAGTTGGTGTTACTATCAAAAGCTATGACCATGTTTATAGACATGTGATACCACTTGTTTTTACAGTACCTGAGCAAGGTTCATGAGTGTATCCCTGAAGTGACCTGAAGTCTCAGAATCAATGTCTTGCTGGAGATCATTATTATATTCTAGGTTAAACCAAAGACATATGATCTAAATCACAACTCAACATGCTCTCAATAGTACTCATGAAGTTCTATTCATTATTACTATTCATAGAATTAACAATCTAAGGGTGAATAAATTGGGTGCAAACACTTGGCCACTTTCTGTGGTGGTTGTTCCACCAGAACCTGTCCTGTGCAGGTTCTCCATGGGGGTTAACCTTACGCATTAAGTAGGCTTCTTTCAGCTGGAAGATCTCCATATTTGATCTTGAGGCTAAGATGTCAATGAGACATTTTTCCTCTGTGTCTGCTCCCTGTGTGGAAAGAAGCACATATGAAAAGATGTTGTTAGTAGAAACCACAGCTCTTAGAAGAAAGCAATGCTGTGTTTAGCAGAAGTAGCAAAGGAATACAGTAGAACCCTGTATTTAAAATTTATTCCCACTTAACTGGAATTTCAACATGTGCATTAATTAATAAGTGGGAAATGAAACAAGACTGCATGTACTCCCTTTGATATGCTCATACTGAGTGTTCTGTGTGAGTATTCTGCATTTGGGATCATGGAAGAACATGATGTCAAGCCTGAGCCTAGAGACCCATACAGCCTGTTTTTTACTGTGGCCACCTGAATCCAGATCAAGAGAGAATACTATAAGAAAGTTTAACTTTGAGCCACACTGACAAAAAAACCCAAATAAAATAAGCAGAACTTTGGCAACCTCTTCAATGATTTTAACAGAAGTCATGCTTCCAGTGCTACTGATTCACAATCCTTTTAATGCCCACAGGCAAAGAGAGAGAAAAAGAAAAAAAAAAGAAAAGTTTTGTTTCTCTCTTAAAAGGAATTGCTACCCCTTGACATGCCAACTGCAATTAGAAATATGCCAGTAGTTGTAAAAAGTGCATTGATTTAAGTGTCTGAAGGATGGGAAAAAAAAATAAATTTCCCTTTTTTATTAAAAATATATAAAATAGATAACCTTGCTCAGAGTCATCTAATCTGTTCTTTATTTGTGGTGGTGGACAGTAGCAAATACTCATGGAAAGTAAAACACTTTGAGCTCTGATATGCTTTCCCAGCTTCCAGGAACTGTCAGTTTAGGAACTCCCTGAGAAGGAGTTTGCCAAGGATTGTTTTCAGTAGATAACTGTGGACCTTTTTCTAAGATTTTAATGGTCTTTATGAATGGATTTCTGCTTTTGGCCTCCATAATTCCTCATGGGAATGAATTTCACTATTTAATTTCATGATCTTTGAAAAAATACTTCTGTTTATTTCAAAGCTTCAGTTGTTTAAGGAGCACAGGCTCAGATCCTGGGAAGAAAAGGAGATGTTACCTTCCAAATGTGCAATCAGTTCAACCAGTTAAAAATCAGTTTAACATATGTTCAGTACTACAGTTAGTGACTGCAACTCCAAGCAATTCTGAATTTGACAAGAACCTTCAAGGCATGCCAGAGCTCGTGGGCATCATAGGAGGCAGGTGGATACATCAAGCCAACCATGACTTCTTTGAAGTGGTGAGAGAGATTCTCTTTTAGGTCCATTATCAGATCCTTGAAAAGGAAAAAAAACCAACAAAAACCCCCTCTTAGACAGGATTAATAGTCACACTTTTTAAAGACATCTTAAATAATTAGTGGTTTTATCTGTAAATGAATAAAGATGAACTCTCAGAGATGAATTCTAGCTAAAATTAAGCAAGAAAATTATTCTTTTAAATCATACCTGCTTCTTCTAATAGCATGGGTGAGATGACAATAGACACACAGACTCCATAGGATCCAGAGAACACCAGGTAGGGAGGGACCTCCAGGATCAACCTTTCTTGGGGAAAGCATGGGCTGGAGAAGATGGCCAGCACCCTGTCCAGCTGACTCCTACAAGCATCCAGTGCTGGGACACCCACCACTTCCCTTGGGAGATTATTCCAGTGGCTGATTGTCTTGTGAAAAATTTCCCTCTTGTGTCTAATGAGAATCTGCTCAGAAATAACTTGTACCCATTACCCCTCATCTTTTCCATGGGACTCCTTTTAAAAAGGGACCCTCCACCTTCTCTGCAGCCACTCTTTAACCTCTGGAACATGGTGATGAGGTCTCCTCTAAGCCTTCTCTTCTCCAGGCTGAACAAACCCAGTGATGCAGACATACACAGAATCACAAACAGAGTGTCAGGGGTTGAAGGGAGCTAGAAGATCATCTAGTCCAACCCCCCTGCCAGAGCAGGGGCACCTAGACCTGTGCTGGACTCCTGTATTATGTTTTCCCATGTGTGAGACCTTACACTTGTCCTTGTTGAACATCACCAAGTCCTTGTTAGCCCACTCTTCCAGCCTATTTCCCTTCCAGGTGTCCCTGTGAGGTGTTTCTCCCTTCTGAACTAACCTCTTCCCCACTCAGTTTGGTGTCATCAACAAACTTCATCAGGGTACCCTTGATCCCCTCATACAGATCACTTATAGATACTAAACCACTTTAAGCCCAATATTGATCCCTGAGGGACCCCACTTGTAACATGTTGCCAGCACTCTGGGTATGGCCTGTCAGAGTTTTTTGTTTCATTAGAATACAAAAGAAAATTCAGGGGAATACAGAATACAGAAGAAAAATCAGCAGCTACTACTTAAAGGCTTGGAAGGCTGAATACCACAGCTGAGCATCTGCAGCTTCATCTGGCAGATCTCCTGTTGGATCCAAGCACCTTTGAAAGTCAAAACCCATGGGACACTGGTGATTTCTGCTTTTTTTTCAATCTTAGTATGTGAATAATAGAAAAAATAAATCAGCCATATTGCTTCTGGTACATAAAAATAGCTGCTTTGGATTACTGGAAGGTTCAGTTTATGTCTGTGTTACATTCACTACTGATTTATGATGAAAAAACATATGTAGTCTTCAGTGGATGCACATTAGAAGCATTTGACAACCACTAAATTACACATGGAATAGAAATTAATTCATTAAGATGTTTCACTTCTGACAACATGCCTATGGGAAAATGGATTAATAATACAAATGGATGCTAATTAAAAATTACTCCTGCAATCAGAATGATGGGAGGTGAAGTATTAAAAAAGAAGAAAAGACAACTCTGTGTTGTCATTATTCATATTTCCTGTCTCCACTATAAGAAATTGTCAAAGGTCTACATTCCTTTAATAGGAATTTTAGAGATTATCTGTATGTCTGAAAAATAATATGGAGATTTTAAATGTTTTCTCTTGATAAAATGATGTGCCCAGTTGAAACACTAGAGAAAGGGTTAAAAAATAGCAGCCAGCTGCTATGGATGGAGGAGAGAAGGATTATTGTCCAGTCATTAAGTATAAATTAAGTCTTGAAATGAATGTGCTTGAGTGCTTTACTATCACAGGAGCTTTGGGTAGTCTTACATGCTTTAGTAAGTTTTTTTTTCTCATCACAGAAAAAAATACCCCAAACTTCTGATAGTCAGATCCACTGATTTCAAGCCTTGTTAGTTTTTCAGGCTTCAGGAAAAGAAGAAAACTGGATTTTGCTTAAAATGTTTGACTGGCTTCTATTAGGGGAAGGGTACATCTGGTCCTTTTCATCACAGCATTTTGCTTTGGCTTTCCAACAGTTATCTAGTTTCATACAGCACTTCCCATCACTAGATTTCTCAGGGATTTTACTAAAGAAGTTGCTTTTATTTTCACCTTTATATGACTGGGATAACCAGTAAATGTAGGTATTCTGATTTTCTCATAGGCATTTGGTTAGCAATAGTAGATCTGGAAATAGAATAAGGGTGTCTTTCAAAATTACCTTGTTATGTAGACTTAAAAAGGATTAAATACACTTTGGGGGAAAAAAAAGCAGCTTTTTGTGTTTTAAAAATTTTAAAACACCTTTCAAAGACACATAAATTTACCATTAAGAGTTCAGATGAGTATTGTGCTTAGTATAGGGATGGGATTACAAGGGGAGGTGTGAGAATGTCAGTGCTTGAGGTAAGAACAGGAATCAAGTGTGTCAGTAACATACAACCACCAGCTCTGGCCGTGGTGTTTTCCTTTGGGGTTGCCACCAAAATACTATTTCTTCATTAATTCCAAACAGTGGGGAAAGTGCAGAAAGCCCCAAAGCACAGAAGAAGCAGATCTTTATCCTGAGGGCTGAAGAGGAGGCTGAGAGGAGGCCTCACTGCTCTCCACAGCTGCCTGAAAGCAGGTTGGAGTGAGGCTGGTGCTGGCCCCTTCTCCCTACTAACTCAGGACAATTGGAAGAGCCACAAGCTGTGCCAGGGCAATTCAGATGAGATATTAGGAAGAACTTCAGTGGAAGAGGCTCTGGGCAGGGGCACAGGCTGCCCAGGGAGGTGGTGGAGCCACCATCCCCACACACGGAGGCGGCGCTTTGGGCGAAGTCCTGCCTCAGTGTGTTGGCTCCAGCTGCCTGTCTGCTTCCAGTGCCCGGCCTCAGAGGAGGGCTGAGCAGCTGCCCGGGGGCAGGACAGAGGGGTGAGGGCTGAGCAGCTGCCCGGGGGCAGGACAGAGGGGTGAGGCAATACCGACCCTGCCATAGGTGTCTCTGTAGGCCTGGGCAATCAGCAGGCGCTGGGAGTTGCAGCGCTGCGTCAGGATCTCGATCAGCACATCTTTTTCACAGCCTGTGAAGGAAACAACCACACCAGAGTCTCCATCAACAAGCTGTAGCTGTTTACTAGCAGTTGGGATTGTTCAGCTTGTGTTTGAGAGTATTCAGCTAATTTCTTGGAAAAAAAATAAATAAATTTTTAATTAATGTGCTGCTGGCATTTGGCAGCCTCAGTCATATTTACTGTGCTTCCCTACCTGTAGCTCACAGCTGTGACAGCAGCAAAACTTGTAATAGTCTGTTCTTATCAGTGCATCATCATAGCTCTGCAGCTCAATGGATGTGAAAGCATCAATAATACATCAGCTTTCATCTCAGAACTAGGCACACGAGGAGAATTTGTGGCTGAGCCTGGCGAGTGATACTTGTATGCCCTGCTGATATTGATCAAATTGTCATTTGAGGATTAAGGAGCTCTTTTATGGGGATAACAAATTATGGGGCAGACCATTTGTTGAAGACTAGAAGATATGTATTTTCAGAGGAACTATATAAAGTAAGTTATGAAGTTTAAAAAAACAGAATATGGGCATTTTGTTGAAGGTTGGTTGCCTATGATCTTTTGCTCGATTGCCAGAGCATGCTGCTAAGCTTCTGTGGTGAATCAGTATTTACTGCTTATGGAAAGAAAGATAATGATTAATAGATTCTGAAAATTAGTCTATAATTATTTTTTTTTGTTCCATTTCAAAAGTTGTCTTTTAGTACTTTCACATGACTGAACATTTTAATGATACTCCACCATTTATTTATCTCAAAATGTAAATCAATTGACTTCATCCTACTTGCAGCAGAGCTATTAATTTAGCAGAAAGCAGGGGATCAGCCAGCAGCTGAATGGAGCAGGTTAGTCTCTCAAGTCTCTAGCAGTCACTGATACATATATATATCACAGATACACATTCTGTACCTGTCACAGCTTTGTTAGGTAGATTGTGTCCTATCAGCTGTAAATGACAAGCTCCATTTTGACACAAATGTAATTGGACACTGAAATTATTTAAAAAATAATTTTAAGTTGACAGAGGAAGTCTATATTTGCTCATTATACATAAGGTTTAGTTCTCACTTTTCTGAATCATCTTGCCACACCACAAGGTCTTTCAGCAAGCCAGTGATTTAATATCAGGCTGACTCATTTCCATTAGACTCACAAAATGAAAATATGACTAAAAATCTGTGCATAAGGATTCCTTTTAACTTTTCAGAACATAAATATCACTAGGAACCCATACAGCCTATGTAGTCTCTGTGGTACAAATTAAGAAGAATTCAGGACATTTTAAAAACCAAAATAAATTCAATTAATTCCTCTAATACTACTGGTATCAGTGGGACAATATATATGACTGAACCTTCTCATTAGAATGTGCAGAGACATAAATTCTGAAGCTGAACTTTGAATTTTTCCAATTGTCTTTGAAATCAGAACTTTGTTCCATGTGCTTCTATAGGTACATTAAAAGTAGGGTGAATGCACTTGTATTTACAGTATAAATGAAGGGATTCATCTCTGCATTGGCATCTTAGCAACATTGCTTTAAAAAGTACTTCTTGAAGTTTAGGGAAATATTAAAAACTTTCCATGTGTAGTCACCTTAATCAAAAAGATACTTCAGATTCCCCACGATCAATAACACTCCTTGTGGTTCATTTGACATTAACTTTAGTCAAAGTCTCTTGACATTTACATTAAAGAAATTGAAAACAGAATACAGGATTTGGTGCTGTACACCTCTGTGAAAGGCCCAAGGGATATAAAAATTCTGATACAGAAAACAATTTGAGTGTGAGGAAAACGTTTCAGATACTAAAAAAAAAAATTTAAAAAATCAATATTCTGACCCTTAGCAATACCAACAATGTTCAACAGGAAAACACAACCATCTGAACAGAGAAAAATGCTTTGGTAAACAAAAAAAATGTTTACATAGACTGAAAGCAAAAATTGCTCCTGAGTGAAAGACAATAATATTTATTTTTCTTTTGTGATGATTGATTAAAAGACTTAACAGTCCCTGTTAGTAGTTAATTATTGATTAAAAGACTTAACAGTCCCTGTTAGTAGTTAATTATTGAAGCTACAATTAAAACTTTCCTTTGTTGGCCTTCATTGTAGGAACATGACACAAAATTCTGGTTTTATATTTTATTTATTACTCTAAGTGTTGGTATAGATTTTAGATTAATCTGAATCATCTTAGTTCCTGTAAATGCAAATACATGATTTATTTGGACATTGCCAGTGTGTCTTATTGAAGAATTATTTTTTTTTAAGTGGTGACATTGTTAATTTGATATGACAGGTTGAGGCTGGGCTGGCCACCAGATGAGTTACAGATGCTTCCTATTAACCTCTCTCCATTCCCAGAAGGGGAAGGGAAAGGGAATAAGAGAGAGAGACTCTATGGGATTAAAATAAAATAAAATAAAATAAAATAAAATAAAATAAAATAAAATAAATAAAATAAAATAAATGCTAACAAGAACACCTAACAGAGCTTTAATAAAATAAAATAATAAGATTAAAAAGATAATATTTAAAAAGAAATAATGAAATATATACCAATATATATGAAACCAATATCAAACTCCCCCAGAGGGGAGGCTGAGCTCAGCAGCAGATGGGAACTGGACTCAGGAGCTGGATTCAGGAGCTTGGTTTGAGATGAAAGGCAGAGTCTCCTCAGGTGCCAGCCATACAAGAAGACTCTTGTGGTCCCTCAGCTTTATCCTGAGCATGAGAAGGCTCCAGGGAGAGCTTCTTGTGGCTTCCAGGATCTGAAGGGGGTTCCAGGAAAGCTGGGGAGGAACTTTTAGGTTGTTGGGTAGTGACAGGACTGGAGGGAATGGATTAAAACTAGAGCTGGGTCCATTCAGATCAGCCATGAGGAAGTATTTCTTCCCCATGAGGGGGTGAGACCCTGGCCCAGGGTGCCCAGAGAGGTGGGGGCAGCCCCATCCTTGGCAGTTTCTCAGGCCAGGCTGGATGGGGCTCTGAGCAACCTGCTCTGGTGGGAGGTGTCCCTGCCCTGGCAGGGGGGGTGGAACTGGATGAACTTTAAGGTCCCTTCCAACCCTGATAATTCTGTGATGTAAATAGAATGGGATATTTTCTTGGTCAGGTTGGGTCACCTGTCCTGTCCACCCCTCCCTGCAATATGACCTTGGTACTTACAACCCTTTCACTTGCAGCACTCCAACGGGGCACAGAAGGTTTAGCAGTGACCTGGCTTTCTGTAGGAGCAGGTAAGAGCAAGAGCCTTTGTGCACAGCAGCCCTTGGCAGCAACTCCAACACCCAGCCTGAGCACTGGCTGGGAAAATCTGCTGTTAATTTCAGACAGGGCAGGCACTTGGAAGAGACTGAGCTGAGAAGGAAAATCACTAACTGAAGAACTGGTTCTGTTCGAACTCAAACCAGGACATTCTATGAGCATGATGCTTGTTATTTCCTGAGAGCTTTCTGCAAAGAGATGAGTTAGAGGTTGAGACACTCACTGATTCCCTGCAGGGCTCCTCCGAGCAACTGGGCGTCCAGAACTGGGTTAAAATCCGGAGCAGGAAATATTGTCCCTCGTAGCTGCTAAAGGAGAAAGCAGATTTTCATTCACTTGCTCTGCAGAGAATGGTTAGGGCTTTTATTACATTTGTATTGTATTTTTGATACCTTTTGTATTACTCTGCTAAGCTGAAAATCCTTTATAAAATCACTTATCTTCAAATAATTGATACTATACATTAAAAATTCTATGGGTAGAATATGTGAGAACCTAGTGAAAGGCTATTGGACTGTTGAGTCTACGACCATTTCTGTTTTGCTAACACAACATCTTTTTCTCCTTTAAACTCTGAAAACCTTAGGGAAATCAAGAGTATAATCTTGTGACTTTTCTTCTTTATGCCTTCACACGGTCACTACAGGGATGCTAAATCATGTCCCTGTTGAGATTTTTCTTACTTTATTTAAAAAAATAAGTTTCATTCTTCCAGATATCTGTCTGAACATCAAGTGAAATTTATGTGAAAGAAAAAAATAAAAAAAGCTACCTATCATAGAGAAGAAATAAACCTTTAAACACCCTCCAGTGAATGGAATGTCCAACAGGGTTCTCAGTAATTCAAACAACAGCTCCCCATCAGTCAGGATGAATTATCTTCTGTAGTGATGTCCCATTTAATTATTTATCTGTAACCAGCTACTATACACTTAATACTAAAATTCAAGAGAGCATTCTCTCTCCAGACTAAACCCAAGTATGTTTCGTGTCTGCCTTCAAACAGAAGTGATTCAGAGGTTCACTGGAGTGCAAAATAACTAATTGACATGGATGCTGAAATACAAAGCTGGTAAAGTTAGGAAAATGGCAAGACAATGGGAAAATAAAAGGTCAAAGATTCATGCTCTCATCTGCTTTGCAATCCTGAAATTCACACTTAAAATGAACATGAACTTTTTATCAGTTTTCACTGGTGCCCACTGTACATAATGTGATTATTTGAATATCACACTGGTAAGAATTGTGTACATTGACATTATAAAACTGCTCTGAATTTATTTATTTATGCACTTTCAATTCCCAAAAGGGAAACTAGTGAAGGTGTAATGATAGCAGAGCCTAAGATATTAGATTATTTGGACTTTGATACATGCACAGAAAAGAAAGTTGCTGTTTATGGTTATTAAGTGAGCCCAACTGTAATGTTTATATGGAAGCTACACCCAGCCATAAATACCAGTCATAAATCAATCCCATTAAGCAGATTCCTTCCCTAAATGGGTTTTATTTATAATTATCTAGGGTAATCATTCCACAGTGAATAAGGTTTCACTCTCTCACAGGTATTTGCACTTCCACCATTCCAAAGGGCCATTAGCATATCTTGAAATGACAGAGTTTAACTGCTGAGCATCTGGAAACAGATAGATCAGAGTCAGTGCAGCAAGCTCAGCTCATTAGTCAGCTCTCTCATGGTAAATAGAGTAATTCATTAAAAAAGAAAAATAAATTAAAAGAGGGGATATCTTAATATTGCCTCAAGGATCTAAAAAAGCAAAAGGAAATATGGGCTAGTCCTCACTTGGTGCAAATGCACATATTTTTGCCAATGCCACTAAAGCTTTGTTTTACACCAGATGATGGTTAAACTTAGCTTATCACCTTCAAATTCACTAACAGCAGCAGTTAATTTCCCGTCCTCATTCCTCACATCACCATTTACAATCCACCAACCTCTGCCTAAGCAAAGCAGTTTTCATACTACTGAAAATAGTTTTCCTACTGTCTTTCTTCTGCAGCATGGTAATGCAAAGGGCATCTATTAAACAGAAAGAAGAAAATCAACAATACTTTGCTTTTTTTTAACCCCAAAAGCATCCAAACACCAAAAGGCAAGGCAAACAAATTTTCAGAGCTGATTCAGCTATTTTTTACTTTAGGGCGTTTAATTCTCTTTGTGATGTCAAATACTTTAATCTACAAAAACACCAATCTATTTCCACAGGGGCTGGACTTTGCATAGATACCTCTGTGTGTTTGTACTTGGGGATTTAATTTTTTTTGAAAAAAACTGATTCCAAACCATCTGTGCAGATGCAACAGGTTTGTGTGGTGATAGTGGAATGAATCAAAACAAGAACAAGTTTGGAAAGGGGCTATAAAAGTTGTAATAAGTCTGGAAAATCATCCTTGCACTCTAGGGTGAGAGCAAGGGAGTTCCAGGTTTTCCTGACCAAAGCCATGAGCAAGTCAACAAAAGTATCAGTGAAAACAGAGGCTGTTTTTATCAAATGATGAGGTGTAAAGTTCAGCAATTCAGGCTGGTGATGCAAAAAGCAATCTGAAGTATGAACAACCTTCTAATAATATTTGTTCAATAAGTCATTCTGCTGATAACAAACAATCAAAGTCAGGCTCCTTTGTCTGAGTGTTTCCCATAGGGAATGTCCACTAAAATAAAATGCTGCTTTATTACCTAACTGCTTGCTGCAAGCTGGCTTTACTCTTGCAAAGATATCTTTTGTGTACAACAGTATTGAATACAAATTTCAGCAGTATTTTGCTTTCTTCTGAGTGTTACCCTTCTTGTGAATAATAAATATATGGTGCTGAAGGGGTACTTTTAAGCATAGACTTTTTTTTTCTGCACAGCCTCACATTATTCCCTGTATGTGTATTTTAGAAAGGTTACAGATATCATTTTATCTAATTTCTGGTAGTTTTCCCTGTGTGATTCTGTAGGGATCCATTTTTTGTATGTAATATCTGTTAAGGATGTCTCCCTGCATTGCTGAGCCTTCCTGAGATCCAGTCTGCTCTTCTCTCATTTAAATAATAAATCAGTAGAAGAAAAAAACTGAACTTTCTGACTTCTCCAACTAAAATGGATCTACCAGTTTTGTGAAATTGGATTATTTTTCCTGTGTTACTTTAATCATCAGGTGTAGATTAATAACATAATAATTAAAAAAGAAAATAAGAAAGAATAAAATCCCTTCTTCAGTTTGCAATTGGTCAAGGAAAGAACCCAAGATCCCAAACTGCACAAAACCAGACACATTAGTAAAACCCATTCAATGCCTATTACTTCAGGGGGAAAAAAAAAAAAGACAATGTTAATTCCATAGGAACAAATGCTTTACTGAGGAGAATAATTAGTACAATTATACTTTTAATTAAATAAGTAAGGAAACAAATGATCATCCTTCAGAAAAGGTTGCCCAGAGAGGTGGCAGAAGCCTAATTCCTGGAAAAATTCAAAGTCAGGTTTGTACAGGGTTCTGAGAAACCTGGTCTAGTTAAAAATGTCCCTGCTTTCTGCAGGAGGTTGGACTAGATCAGCTTTTAAGGTTCCTTCCAACCCAANCTATTAATAATAATAATTAAAAGGATATGAAAGCCCTTAGTGAACTTAATTATCAGTATGCCAGGTGCAGAAAGCAATTTCCCATAACTACAGTGGCTTTCAGAATGGAGATTTAAAATTGCAGTATGAACTTTCATTTTCTTAAAGAGTGTTAATTAAACCATTTCACATATTCCTACAATTTATTGTTAGGGAACGATAATTGATAGCTTTTCTGTTGCTGTCCCTTGTAGAGGTATTTATTTGATTAAAAATATTGTTTTGATTTTAAAATATTTATTTGATTTAAAATATTTTTCACACTGTGAGCAAAACCAGATATTTATAAATGCTAAAGATATTCAGTTACTTTCTGCAGTTACAGATGTCTTGTGAAATTAGTGCCATGAATTGGTATCTTCTGAAGAACTCACCTTTTTCTTTTGAATACAATTAGGTGGTAGAATGCAGTGTTGTTTCTTGTCTAACAGGTAAGAGCAAGCAGAGAAAACCCACAAATAGAATTTCACAAAGAGATAAAATAGATAATTTGTCTTGAAATGTCTAAAATTTGGTGACAGGAACTGATAATTTTTTATATCATCATTTTAAATGCTTCATATATCCTGTGACTAACCCCCAAACCAGACCCAAATCACAAATAAATTAACTCCACCTAAGATGAATTTCTGCCAGTGCAGGGAAATGAATCCCAACACGTTTGACAACCCAAGAGCAACGTAGATTTTGGAAAGATTTCCCAGAACAGCTCATTCTACTCACATAATCTCCACAGTACATTTTGATACAAGTCTTCGAGTTCTTTAGAGATGAAAATTGCAGCTTTTCTATAATCAAACTAACAGCTCAGTAAACTATTATAGTTCACTTTTATTCTGGTCTGGAGAACTGAGAGAAACCATCCAATCCAATTGGCACCAAGTACATGAGGCTCAAGGTAACAAGAAGCAGGAAGAATTCTTGGTACTCTGTGTCCTTGGGTTTTATGTATTCACTGTATGCTTAGCATTAATCATATGTGAATAAGCATGATTATGGGTAAGCAAACAGAGTCAGTAGCTCAACACCCCCTCTTCTTCTGTGTTGATTTTAAGAGTCAGAATTCAGCTAATCACAGAATGAAATGCTCACCTACAGAAAGTGCTCGTGTTAATGATTTACTTTCAGACTGGGTCTGGTATCCTTCCTTTGCTCTCCTTCAGCCCATCACTTGTTCACAGCATCACAGAGTGTCAGGGGTTGGAAGGGAGCTAGAAGATTATCCAGTCCAACCCCCCTGCCAGAGCAGGGGCACCTAGACCAAATCACCCAGGAACAGATCCAGGTGGGGCTGGAATGTCTCCAGAGCAGGAGACTCCACAACCTCCCTGGGCAGCCCCTGCCAGGCTCTGCCACCCNAATCTGATAGTTCACATCTAATCATGTTTCCCTTGTTTATCTCTCAAGTATTGCATTTCCCAAGATTACAGTAAAACTGAGCAAAAGATTTATGAGTGCAAAGGATAAGCATCCAAATGAGCAAATTAAAGGCAAGGGTTTTTTCACAACCATAGTTATTTACAAGTTGTATCTCATGCTGAGCTGTATTCTGAATGTTTTATCACTGCTTAGTAAGTTAGCTTGAAATTTGGGAAGGTTTTTATCAACTTCTGAATGTGTTGAGTGGGAAACTTCAAAGGATCATTTGCTTGAGTAAAAGCTGTGTGATTAACTTTGTAATTCCCTTTTCCTATTGGGATCTTGCTTCAGAGAAGTATCTACTAACCCTTCTTATCTGTAGTAAATGATACTCAATTATGATGTTTAACCTGTTGATCTATGGTATGCTGTTCCCAGAAAAATTGATATTATTTTCTGATTTTCCAGATGAAGGAAATAGTGATGATTTGTCTGATGTCACCTAGGAATTGGCAGCAGAACTGGTAGCAGGTGGCAAGGTTTTCAGACCTTTGAGGTAAGCCACTCTCCCATGGTTAGCACAGACTCTTATTTGCTAAAAAAGATTAATAAATTAAATAAATTAAAAAATAAATCCCATGTGGTTGACTGAAATATCCCATATTTGTATCATCTAAGAGATTCCTGCTGACCTTGATAGTCTGGGTGTAGTCCAGCACCCCATGAGCCATTTCTTTGACTCCTTTAATGAATGTTAGGCTGTGCAAAGGGTGAAGAATCAGGAATTTTTGTGAAGAGAATTTATTTATGCCTGAGGCAATGTAAACCTACAGAATATAGTGGATCTGCCATATAATCAGGAAGGTGAGGTAGTGGAAATGCAGGTGAGTGGAAATGAGTCTTTCTAGGAGCTTTTTTCTTATGCTTAAGCAGGATTGTTCTGAATAATATTTAAAGCATTCACCTGGATGTTTTACATGATGTTAAAAATACCTTGTTTTATTAAATTTGACAAAACCCAGTTTTACTTAAGAGCCATGACAGAGCAAAAAAGGCATTTCTTTGAGAAAATATACATAGAAAGGAAAAAAAAAAGGAAGGTGCCATAAACCACATCATATCCCAGCAGCAAGGTTCCTAAAGCTGCTGCCTAAAATATTGTAAAATGAAAATGAAGTAGTCACCAAGTTTCTTCACTAGTAATTTGTGTAGATGGCAGCAATGTTTCAGAGCATTTTTGGTACAGTGCTATTCCAGTTTAATATGGTTCTCTGGAAATACAGCTGTGGCTGAACTCTCACTTCTGATCCACACAGTATTTTTTCACTATTAGTTTCTTACTTTCATGTCATATAGATCATATAGACATGTAATTTATCCAAAAACAGTTTCAAAACAAATATAATTATACCTCTAGAATTTACTGCAACCCATTCAAGAGTTTGGTATGTTTGAAGTAGAACATTTCAGGATTGCTGTATGCAATTAAATGCCCACTTGGCTCCCACAGACAGAACATTACTTTTTAAATGAAATGTATATAAATAAAATATGAAATAAGGTGAATTTTGGCAATTTGCTAAGCCCAGCTGTGTTTGGAAGATGTAACTGTAACTTTCTATATTGATGCCTGGCTTAAATACTTTAACACTTTGATATGATGCTGGAACTTAGCCTTGATTAGGTGCAATGTAAGGCTCAATATTATTACTCCACTGTCAAATTACTGAACATAAAAGTGACATGATATTTTGCCTGCATTATTCCAGACAGTTAAGCCTGTTCTTAGCACTTTTAACCCTGAGCTGTTCCTCTGGCCTTAGAGCCTGGAAGCTACTTGATGCTAAGCACTGTTGAAATGTCATTTATTTGGGTGCCTGGATCTTAAGGAAGGAATGATAATCACTTCCTTACTTAATGTAGAATAATTTTCTGCTTGGGAGTGAAGTCAAAAGGACATAAGTGAAATGTGATGCACGCAGCAGAAGAAAGAGTAAAATTAATGCTACCACTTTAACAGCCTAGTGCCTGTTGTCTCCTTTTTACAGCCTTTGCCAGTGCTGATACTCACAGCTCATGCATAAACAGGAGTGGATTTTATCTGGCTTGTGTGTCTCCTTGTTGCCCTAGTAACTGGAGTAAGGTTGGCAATAGCATATGCACATTCATCTGAAAAAATAGTATTATTTGTGTCTATTATGCTTAAGGTTAGAGAGATGGACAATAGCACAGGCCTAACTTGGTTTAGGTGTGTACATGAGTCATTAGAGGGTTTTGCTCCTTCTCTTCTTCCTCTGAAATGTTGGTTAGCAACAAATTTCTCCAAGGTCCAATATGGAAATACTGCCAAGCCCAACCCAGATCAAGTCATGCAGCTGAACCTGTTCTGTGTCCTCAGTTTTTGGTGCTACAGAGAAGAGAACCTGTCCCTGGAGAGCTGATGCTGAGTGGCCCTGACTTTCTGCTGGCAAGGGGAACAAGAGTTCAGAGCACATTTTTCTCCTTGCAGTAGACAGCACTGTAGTCATGTTATAGCTTCATAAACTCCAGCTCTGAGCAAACACTGAAGAAGGGACTGCCACCTTAGAAGAAATTATACTTACTCTGAGTACTTCAGCCTGTTTTACTCTGGTACTTTACTGAGGGAAAAATTGTTTTCAAATAAAGTCTGTTCCAGAAACTGTCTTCATTGGAATTATAAGCATTTTTAATTTGTTTTGTCCCTTACCTGCTTCTAACTTGTGAAATCAACTCACCATTCTCACTGCAGTTTGGGAATATGTGGCACGTGAATTTAGGTTCATTTTTAGTTGCCTTGACATCTTTGAAATAAACAGAAATGAATGTCTTTGAATAATGACTGATGCAACTCCAAACTGATTTGAAGCTTTCTATAAAATACTCAGAGGGAGGGAACACGTAGGCAGGTAAAGGTGGATAAATTGTACAGGAGAGATATGATGGTTTCTGCTGGCTCCTGACTACCTGTCTACTATCGAGCAAAATGTGACTGTCTAGCTCAAAACAGAATCTATTTCACTTTCAGACAAGACCTCTTGTTTGTCTCCCTCGAGGGAAATAAATATTTACAGCTTGCAAGATCACCTTAATTTCCATGAGAACTGCTTTGGTATTCAGATGTACAGGATTAGTAATTCTTACAGTGTCAAGCAAAAGAAGAACATGGGAAAAACATTTGTTTATGAAAGATGAGTGGCTGTAAAGATTTAATAAACAGGTGCTTGTTTTGAACAGGACTGTAAAAGCATGTCAGGCACACTGCTTACCCAGGACAACTCCCTGACTCTAAGGGATGGTCAATAGTAGGTGCTTGGTAAAGTGTAAAAGTAGGCTAAGAATGCAGGTTTTATTCTCAAATACTGACAAGTTTTTTTTCCATCTATGGAAATATGTTGGTCACAGCTTTTGCTTTTTTGTTCTTAGATATCTGCACTGCATTTGAGCTGATTCTGGTCCATGAAGCTTTGTTATGCTTCATGCTGCTGCTGTGCACTCATGGAACTCCTCAGGAGCTGAAGGGGAAGATGGTGTTAATGGTGCAACTTCAACTGCTTTTGGAGAAGCAGAAGACTCACCTGTGCAGAAGTCAGGTATAGCCAGGTAACAATGCCACTCAAGATTAAAAATACCTCACTTGAAGGAAGCTTTCAAGTAAATCTCTGGTTCTTGGTTAGGAGAGTTGGTTTTAACTGCTTAGTAACAACAGCAATGACTAATGTAATGGGGAATGAAGAGGGGAAGGGATGAATAGAATTTATAATGTTGAAAAGCAGTATGGCTTTTGTGTGGATGTGGCAAGAGAGGACCAAAGAAAACCCAGGATAAAAATAGCTCTCAAATACCTTTTCTCTTTGGAAAGAGAAGAATTCTTTCCAGTATCTCTGGAGAGTCAGGTGACAGGCTTTGTTTGGAATGTTATCACCTACCCCAGGATAACCAAAACCAGTGTGCAAACATAATTTGTTTTCAGTGTTTTGACATCACAGGCACCTTTTATGACCAGAAGTGAGAGTTTAGAGTATTTGGCATTTGGCCTAAACACTAAAGCTGTTTTCTCTGCTCTTCTGGCCTTCTCCTCAGTAACCACAGAAAACCTTGGGATCAAGTCTTTGTATCCCTTGAACCAATTCAGACATCACATTCTCCTCAGAATTTTCTTTAATTTTCATTGTGTTATGTTTCCTGACACTGACTTTCATCTGCTCTGTTTGTTCTAAGCTAATATAGTGTGTTTAAGCAATAACAGTTGAGGTCCTGAGCAATTTCTGGGGATTAATGACTGATAGGGAGGGTTGATGGCCTGAGGCAAGACTTAGGGCCATTAACTTCTTGCAAAGAAAATGTCTCAGGAAATGTTGTAGACTGAAGTTGTTGTTGCTTGGCAGTCCCTGCATTGAGGGAGGGTCACTCCGTGGGAAAAGCAATTACCTATAAAGTCTGAAATGGTTTATTAAAAGCTACTATTACAATTTTGTTTTATGGCAGCTTTAAAAGGCCTAAAATGGGGTTAAGGCAGGAAAATTGAAAGGTTTGTTCTGCAGTGTGTTGTACAAAAACAGGGTAGTGGACAGTTCCTCTCAAGAAGCTCTTATTATCTTTTTTCTTTGGTGGTTTTTAATAATAAAGTATTGTAGAGCTTCATAAAGCAGGTTGTTCCAGTTTCTCTTGCAAAGGTGAAGCAAGTTATCTGCAGAGCACATCCAGCCTTGGAGCTTTCCAGAGCTTGGCCTGGTTGAAATGCAGTTGGCATTGTTAGTGACACTCTTCTTTACCTTAATAAAAAAAGACAATTTATTGAAAATCAAGCTTATGGAAAGTTTTCCCCTTGACAGCACAGACTTGATTCAAAGATTTATGGACACTTTTCCCATTATTTTGGGAGTGTTAAACCTCCTTAATGGTACACATGAACAGCAAACAACAGAGCTGCTCCACAAACCACCTGAGTGTTTTTTAGAGCTAAATCACTGCAGCAAATTTTGAGAGTGGACACAAAAAATCTCTGAGAAGTGTCCTGTCACTGGATGACACTGAGCAGAGTCTGGCTCCATCCTCCCTACACTGCCCTGAACATCTTGACAGACACTGCTGAGCTCCCCCCTCAGTCTCCTCTGCTCCAGGCCATGCTCCCACCAACTTGCCTGCGATGGGGAAACCCCCTGCTGGATAAAAAGCAAAGAAAAAGGTGATGCTCTGGTAGCAAGGTTTGCTCTCTGTGCTCTCTTTTCTCACTGCACATGAACTGAAAGGAGCTCTTGCTGTTTCTCAGTGTAAAAATGCTTCAATATTTAGCAGATGAGCCTACTTTGAACAATTCTGCAGTGGAGGATGAGGAGCATTCAGTGATTGTTGTGTCTTGTGTTCCTTTTTGGTTTCAGCTCCAGTAATATCTGTCACATCAAGCTGTGAGATATTTTTCTGTATAAAAAGCAGACCAATTGCATATATATATATATATATATATATATATGAACATTGTTTTGTGTCTATTTCTCTCCAAACATCACCTGCATGTATTTCGGTGTCAGTGAGGATGTTGATTCAGTATTTAGCTAAATTTTATCATACTCAACAAACAGAGATTTGAGAGCCCCAGTGCTTTTCTGTTTGATGTAGCTGCTGATTCTGCTTTACATTCTTACTTTTCCTCCTAAATCTTCCAGAGTCTTATTTTGTTTTTACACTTTGGGAACTGTAAGTTTAATTCTGCAGGTCCTGCTGTGAGTACACCAGTTGTGGAAGCCCTGGCCTTTGCAGAGATCATGTTTGATTCTGCTGTGCAGATGTTGGATGAAGATAAAACCGTTTTTCTGAGATACCATTTTCTAGTTTTACTGCTTCTCTGACTACTCTCAGGAGGAACTAAGCCTGTGTTGTCACTGCAGCTGCTTCACAGCACTTCAGTTAGCAAGTTTTGCCTGCATTGCTTGAAGAGGGAAGTTTTTCTGGTTTCATCTGTTCCAGGTGAGGGCAGTAAAGGACTTTTGCTCTTTCAGCATCTGTTATGAAGTACAGAAAGCTTTCAGACTCCTACCCCACCTTCAAGGGAGAGGAATCCTTTCTTCCATCCTTGTTCCTTCCTTCCAGCTCATTATGACACCCATCATCAGATGGAAAATCTGCATGGCTTGGATTGTAGGCCATTAGTGTTTGTTTTGTTTTTCTCATAAATCATCTATTTTTCATTTGCCTGTCTTTGCATGGACCTGTATCTGCTACTATAACCTTCCAATATATTCCACATGGTGCAAGTTGTAGTGTTTGGCTTTGGTCTTAAGGGAAGTTTAGTATGGATTGTGTGATAAGGGACAGAGAGTGTCCCAATAAAGCTGTTTATCTGGGATTTGCCACTCAGGCAGATGTAAAATCACATATTATATGAAAAACACTTTCAAAATGAAAAGCCTTGCAGTGAGCCTGGAGTGTACCTGCTGGAACTGGAACAAATCAGCCTTTCACAGCTAATGTTTTATTGATAGTCTAAAGGAAAGGAGGGATAAAAAAAAGCCCAGAGTAGAAAACACAAAAGAATTCACTGTGGCATTGAAACTTCCTTTCTTCAGCTTATATTTAATGAGCATAGGGCAGGATAGAAAAGTGACCAGCATCCCAAATTCTCAAATAAGACATGGTGCTGCCTTTTTCAGCTGTGTTTTGATTATAATAAATAGTGTTCCCCTGCATCAGTGGGGAGGAGTGAACCAAATGTTTTCCTTAAAGCAAAACCAGAATTGAGAGCATCTGCTGAAATCACTGCTGCTGCTGCAGATTAACTGTAGGGAGGGTACCTGGGTCTCCATCTCTGTGTAGCTCAGAGGCTGGCAGTGATATAATGACAACAGTCTCATGTTTTCAGATGGAAAATTAACTTCTTCTGTTTGTGTGCTCTCACTCAGCTTTGCTTTGCACTGCAGAGCTCCACAAAGTGTAGACTGGATTGATTTTGGATAAAACTTAGTTGGAAGATCTGTGGCCAAACCTCAGTCCTGACACCCTGGAAATTCAGTATTTACAGCTGTTTGTTACAGGGCAGCACAGCCACAGCATCTTTTCCCTGCACAGTATCTGTGTTACAACAAGGTCTTTACACAAGTTGTGAGTAGCTTGGAAACTGGAGAGAGTGAGGGGCAGGATGAAAATTTAATGAATCAGTATTTTAATTTCCCATCATTTCTACCACTTGAATGATATAATCCCTAAACAATGTGGACACCTTTACAGGGCCTGTTCTGTTTCAGTCTGCCCTTGCTATCCAGCAGAGATTGTTTCAACATGTCAAACTCAGTAGCACATTTATACAAGATTATTTTATTGCATGTATTCTGAATTTGACTCTTGGTCCCCAGGGAACTGCATGTAACTGCCAAAAGCCATTTATTTGTCACCTTCAGCAGCCAGCAGGAAAATGGAACTGTGTGTACCCATAAGATATTTCTTAGGTCCACCTAGATCTAAATTTTACTTTTCTTCTAAATGATAGTGACATCTGATGCAAGAACTCAGAATATATACAATTTTTCTAAATACATGACATTATTTTAGTGAGTTAATTTGGCTTTAGACAAGGAGTTAACAAAAAGAAGGTGAAACTTCCTATTAGAAATGCAGTGGAACATCTTTGGAAACATTTCAATGCTTCATGCTGCATTTTCATCTCGTAGCTTCCTAGTACTTCTAAATATACTTTTAAGAATAAAAAATATGCTTAATAAATTTATCTTCCTACTCACTGAGATTTTTTTAATTGGCTGGGTCAACTATAAAATTCAAAGTATGGTATTTCTGCATTCTGTGACCCTCTGGTGAAATACTTGGTTACAAATTTCCTCTCTTTTGCTCCAGGTGTGACTGCTGCCATGGAGAAACTTCCCTGGCTACCTGAACATCCAAGGTTTTGCTCTCTGTCTGCCTCTCATGGATTCCTCTGTGCATCCTTCCTCCAAAATCACCTGTTTGGGTGGCAGGAGACTGAAGCCTGTATCCACAATAGTGATGGGAACTAACAGGCCATGAAGCACTTTTGTTTTGTCCATTTCTTGTTTCTCTGTCCTCTATCAAGCTTTGCAGAGAATTCACCTTTTATGAAACTCTTCCAGACCAGTAGTAGGTGGAGGACAAATGCTTAGTGGACCATGGTGTCTGAAAGTGCTGCTTTCTCTTAGCAAGGTACAGAATGACAGTGCCTCCCTTTCTGCTTTTCAAACAGCTTCTAAAAGTGCAACTCCATATTTCCACCTGTGTGGCAAAGAATAGGCAGCACATTGTGTCTCCTGGAAGGCTGGAGAGGGGCTGTTTCCAAGGACCTGGAGGGAAAGGATGAGGGGTAATGGGTTGAAATGAGAGCAGAGGAGATTTAGACTGGATCTCAGGAAGAAGTTTTTTCCCTTGAGGGTGGTGGCTCAGTGGCACAGGCTCCCCAGGGAGGTGGTTGAGGCCCCATCCCTGGAGCTATTGCAGGGGAGGTTGGCCAAGGCTCTGAGCAGCCTGGGCTAGTTGAGGGTGTCCCTGCTCCCTGCAGGGGGCTGCACTAGATGCCCTTTGGAGGTCCCTTCCAGCCTTAAACATTCTCTAATTCTATGAAAATGCTTTCTTCTGAAGAGGGGGTGGATATTACCAAGCAATGGGTCATTGGTGAGAAAACCTGGCTTGAGTCAGTGTTTTCAGGTCAGCTGAACTCTTGCACAGCCTGCCTAACCTGTTCTCCTAAATCCTTGTTAGCAAGCAAGGAGACACCTTGGAGTAGAAAGTTGTCAACCTGGGAAATGAGAAGCAGGAGAGAAATGCAGCCTATGCTCTGACAAGGTGTGTGCAGCAGAAATGGCAAGTGTAGAGAAGGGTTTGTACTCCACTGGAATTGGTCTTTCATCAGTCTGTGGCTGGGAGAGCAGGGGAGCTGGATGACTGCAGTGGTGATGGAAATCAAGAGTATGCTTTGGATTTTTGAGAGCAGGTCTAAATATAACTGCAAGCAGTGTGAATGGCTTGGGGGCTGAAATGCTTAGGCCTCCTGCAAACATGAAGTCAGTGTTGTGTTATTTTTAGACAGTACAAAAAACAGACTTAGAGAAAAGAAGTGATTGTTCACACTGGGCATTTCATATTAACTTAGGATAACAGTGTTTTGTGGCTTGTATTAGTCTCCTGAATGAAATATTTTATTCAAGTGTAGATACTGCTCCTCAACCCCTCAGGGGGGGCTTGAGGAGGCTCTGAGCACCCTGCTCTAGTTGAGATGTCCCTGTTGTACCAACAACCAGCCAGGCAAAATACAGGACATCAGTACATTTAATGACTCAAAAAGCCATTTGTGTGGTTGCAGGACAGCACAGGTTGTTAAACTATGAGGTAAATGTCTCTTGTCTTTATGACTTCTTTCCTCCCAGATCAACTGAAGGGAGTGGGGGAAGATCTAGAGTCACCTACATGTGGAACTTGAGGTGAGAAATGAGTCACTTTTGTTTAATCTGCTGCTACAGGGATTTAGTCTTGGCAGGAAAACAAGAAGCCTGCACCTTAACTTAATTCAAAGTGTGAATTGAAACTGCTTTTTACCTGAGTGTTGTTTGTTTCCCCCATGATGAGACCTGCTGACACATCATCAAAAAAGATGGCAGGCAGACTTAAATAAGCAAGCAAAGCAAAAATCAGTGGGAAGAAAACTTGAAACTGCAAAATAAAATGATGTAAAAGACTGTTCCATATCAAGGAAGGGTAATTGGATTTGTGAATAGCAGGCAAACATCCTCCAGTTCTAAAAGGATTGCTGACATCAGATATTTCTTCTTTAAAAAAGGGGATACAGAATCAGCTCTCTTACATTTCTGGCATTGGAAATTTTATAAAGTATCTTTTGGATGAGGATGTTACTTTACAAAAAAGGCAGCCTTGAATGAAATAATAATGAAATTATAGAAAAAACAAGGAATAGGGTATAAAATGAGTTGTCATCCTTCTCTTGAAGTTTCTTGCTTGGAAGGATCTTGGCATTAAGCAAAGGAAAAAGTGAAAGGAAGAGCCTACGTGGATATATTTATTCCAAATGGGTGGTTGACAGGTAAAACTTAACAAGAAAGATTACCTAGCCCAAAGTTCTTACAAAGAAGAAAAGGATCTCATATTATTGCACTGCTTTCTTCTCACATACAGCCATATAATCAAACACTGGGTGTAGTACAAGGAATTTTAGTACTATTAGTATTATAATCAGCTTAGATTACAAATTCTTGACCTAAATAAGTAGAAAGACTGCAACACAATTTCATATGCAACATATATATTCAGGAAAATTATTGCCATTATTCTGAGTGGTGATGGCACATTTTATTTGTATTTTTCCTCCATGCCATACAAATCTGTGTGGTGTTTTCAGCACTTATTTGAAATAAAATGCTTAAAAGAAGTTTCAATATCACGTGATAAATATTTACTCAAAAATAGGTTAATAGATGTGATGGAAGAGCTAAACAATATATTATTTTACTATCTTTCCCTCTTCTTCTTATTTTTAGTACTTCACAAAATCTTTCTGTAAAGATTTGCTGATTTTTGACTGTCTGTGGAGTATTTGTAGGAATATTTTAAATCCCATCATATATTTTATTTCCAGTGATTCTTCCATCTTTGAATACACTGCCAGCTTTCATACCTGTTGTGCTTATGCAGCCACATTTCAGTGTCTGCAGTGCCTCCTGTTTTCAGTTCCCTTCCAGCACATCCATGTGTAGGAAGAAGGGAAAGTGAGTGGAGTGCTGGGACAGTTGTGCAAGTAAATTAAATGTATTATTGACCCCTCACCTTTTACTGCTTCCTGGGTTTCTAAACTCACACAAGTGAATCACTTCTAAGCTGCCTGCAGGGATGGTTTGGGTCTAAACTCCTTGGAGCAGCTGCCCTTCCCTCAAAGCTGCAGGAGGGAGCTGTTCAATGCTTTTTTTTTGTTGTTTAGTAATGGGTAAATCAGTGCAGGCTGCAGTCAGGAACATAAATCCCTGGGGTTTTTTATGCCTGGAGTCATTGGGGATGCTGAAGAGAATGGATGGAATAGGAATGCCAGCTGTGAAAGGGAATAGAAGCAACTTCCTTCCACACTTTTGGAATAAACAGAATTAAAAATGGAGTGCTTGATTGGTTATTTCTTGTTCTTCTTTTATCATGCTGCTGAGAAATGTCCAGACTCCTGGGCAATATCAGTGTTCAGGCTTCCAGCTTCCAGTATTTAATAGTTTTAATTAATTTTTGGTGCTGTCCAGTTTTGCCTTTTGCTTTATGGTCTTTATTGCTTTCAGGGCCACATAAGGAATGATGCTAAGTAGGAATTTCCACTGGTATTTATTGGATTAAAATAACGATGGAAATGTCAATCTGAGGTTGAAAACAGCTTTGGGGATGGTTTAAGTCAGTGTAGATTACCCCCCACAACACTCTGTCTTACTAAACAGAAAGCTCTTATGTTAAGAACAACATATTATGTAATGAAAGTGAGTGGAAACAACTAAAATAAATAAGAATGGTTGTCCTTCCAACAAGAATTGTTCATTTTATTGGCAAGTTAAAAAACACTTATCTGAATACAGATCATTAGCACATAGTTTCTGTTTGTCTTGTTCTGTCTGGGGTGTGGAGATGCTGTCTGTGTTCCTTCCATATTTCTCACAGCTCTGACAGCATTTCAAAAACATGCTGCTGTTTAGAATCATATTGGCAAGTGACAACATCTTTAAACTTCTTTTTTTTCCCCCCAAGAACTGAAGTTAATAAGTGATTCCTGAGAATCTGTCAGATGAAATGTACTTAAGAGTCACCATTTCACTACTTTGCTTGATTCCAAATGTGTGCTACAAGCACTTTGATCAATGAATTGAGAAATCATCTAGTTTCATTACATATTAGTTCATTCAAATGCAGCTCTGTCCCTGAAATCTTGTTGAGCAGTACAAGTCAACCACAAGAAATCTCCTTGTGCTTTTTATTACAGCTCTTTATAGGGCAGAGTGGCTTCTAGAGGCAAAAATTCCTTCTAGACTATGCTCCTATGGACCTATGGTAACCAGCTAATATCACTGGAGTGTTCTCACAGCAGCAAAGAATTCAGCAGACTTCAAAACTCACAGAATCTGAATAAATATTTGAATTATGAGGCTGCAATGAGATCTCAGGCAATGCAGGTACTCTGCAAGCTGAACTTGTTTAATACTCTGGATATATCTATTTAAAATCTGCTCTTAAGTTACTGTGTATTTCTGTATTGCAAAACCCAAACCAAATTTATTTTTATTTGGTTAGGATGAAGTAATTATATATGTTGGAAATGTTTGTTTTGGTTTTTTTGGTATCACTTGTAAAATATTAAAGGTTATAGGTAATGAATACTGTTTGAAACAGACCTCCTTCTGTCTTGCCTCAAATTCCTCCTTGTTTGCCACCATGAACCAGCACAGTACTCAGAGGTGATAACAGCAGCTGAAAACAGAGCTTTGAGATGGATTTCTCTTTTACCATCAACACAGAAATGCCAGAAGGGGGTGAGGAGTGTGTGCCTGTGTGAATTCCTGCAGCAGGCAAAGCTTTGAGAACACTTTTGCACTCCAAGTCAGACAAGGGACTCAGAGGGCATCCTTCCTTTCCACCACTGGCAAGAATGTCTAGTTTCAGTCAACTTCTTCAGGGCTCAGCAAGCCCACCTGGAAGAGCCAAGCCTCCTCAGCACTCACAGTGGTATGATCCAGACTGCTTCAAAAAATTCTTTTTATTTTTTTCCCTTTCCTTCAGCTCCTATGTCTTGAGCTAAAGCTCCTAGGATTGAAATCTCTTTTGTTTCTCTCTTCCAGCTTCAAGAGCAGTTGTAGTTCCTTTTGTGTTCTGTTTCTGATCAAAGATTAGGAGTTGACAAGGAGGGAAAACAGTTTTGCTCTGCAGGTTGGTGTGGAATATTGATCCTGCTGGGAGTGTTGCTCAGTTTAGTGTTGGTTCCCACTTAACACCAGGTAAAAATTCACCCCCCAGCTCAGCTTACCTTTTATAACTCCCATACTTGGAGTTTCTAGAGTTGCTGCTTCACAAAGGTCCTCAGACAAGTAGCTCTGGAAACATCCTGTCTGCATCACTATGGAGCTATGAAAGCTGCATATTGTTCATGGTATTTGCATTAGCATAAATGCAATTTCCTGCCAGTTACTTCCATGAAAATGTGCATAAATTTAGGTCGAAGTGAATCAGGAAATACCCAGGACTATTAAAAGTAAAGGTTTGGTTGTACAGAATAAAGTTGCAGGTGATAAAATACTCCACTCTTCAGTCAGCTAGGGAAGGAAGAGAATCAGAGTTTGATTCACTCGAGTGCTATTGTATTTATGCAAATATCTGCTATTCACCATGAAGGCTTTTTTAAGAAAACAATCATGCTTTCTAAATGATAAAACAATCATGTTTTCTAAATGATATTTAAATTACACTCTCCCTTTGCATCTAGCGGAAATGTTACTAATGTTTAGAGACCAGTGGAAAGACTTAATTTGCCTCTGTAGCCAAACACCATTTTTCCTAGGAGACAGAAGATTCAAGGGCTCTTTTTAAAGAGCCAGCAGTGATGTACAGGCAGCAGCTGATAGAAAAAAACCCTTCTAAACTCTCTGAGACAAACACCATAACTTATATAGAATCATAGAATGAATTGGGTTGGAAGGGACCTCACAGCATCACAGAGTGTCAGGGGTTGGAGTGACCTAGAAGATCATCCAGTCCAACCCCCCTGCCAGAGCAGGGGCACCTAGACCAAGTCACCCAGGAACAGATCCAGGGGGGGCTGGAATGTCTCCAGAGCAGGAGACTCCACAACCTCCCTGGGCAGCCCCTGCCAGGCTCTGCCACCCTCACTGGGAACAAGTTTTTCCTTCTGTTTCCCCTCAACCTCTTGTGCTCCAACTGACTCCCATTGCCTCTTGTCCTGTCACTGGATGGCACTGAGCAGAGTCTGGCTCCATCCTCCCTACACTGCCCTGAACATATTGACAGACACTGCTGAGCTCCCCCCTCAGTCTCCTCTTCTCCAGGCTAAAGAGCCCCAGCTCTCTCAGCCTCTCCTCAGCAGGGAGATCTCCACTCCCTGCAGCATCTTGGTGCCCTGCACTGGACTCTCTCCAGTAAATCTCTGTCTTTTCTGAACTGGGGTGTCCAGCACTGGACACAGTGCTCGAGGTGGGGTCTCACCAGTGCAGAGCAGAGGGGGAGGAGACCCTCCCTTGCCCTGCTGGCCACACTCCTCCTAATGCATTCCAGGCTGCCATTGGCCTCAAAGATCATCTTATTCCTGGACAGGGTCACCTGCTACTAGACCAGGTTGCTCAAGGCCCCATCCAACCTGTTTCTTAAACACATCCTGGTCTTGAACACACTGACATGATGCAAAGAGCTTTTACTTCTTTGTTTAATAAAGGTAGTTGCTATAGAGATACCTGAAACCAGTCAGTGGCTCTATCTACATCCTGTGACCTATTATTTATGATGAATAGTCCTCAAAACATCATAGGAATTGGTTACAATTTTCCTCCTCCTAAAAACTGCCCCCTTGCTCTGTGTCACTTGCTCAAATGAAAGGGGTTGGCTGCAAATTATCTAGGCAGTTGTAGGAAGTTATTTTGCCACTAGCAAGGTTGTTGCTGTGTGAAGAGAAACCATGCCTCTGAGAAAAACTGTTTTTCTGCCTCTGCTGTGATTCTCAGGCAGCCAGGAGACCACATCACTGAGGCAACTTCTGATCTCTCATGCTCAGCTGGGCAGCACCCTCCTCTGCAGTGGCACAGGGAAGGCACCCTGGTTATTTCAGAGCTTGCAGAGGGATCCAGTTTCCAGGTATGGTGCTCTCTGGGGTGTGTCATTTTAATTCTGGGTTCTCCTGCACAAATGAATCCCATCTTTAAGAACAGAGCAACCAGCACAAGTCAAAATGTGTTAATTGGTTATAGGAGAGATGTAAAAGGTGAAGAAATTAAGTAGGCAAATGTAAAGAAGAAAACATCAAACTCCAATGGCAAAGCTCCTACAGGCTGCTGTAGTTTGGGATCTATAAATACTGGCAATTAATTTTTTTATCAGTTCTGTTGAGTGCCAGTTCATATTTTGTTTGCATTATGGTTCCTCAAAAGATGTATGGAGACTTCTGCACAGATTGTGTAATATGTATTTGACAGTTTTCAGTGTTTTATAACAGAAGAAATCTATTTTAGTTTGCAAATCTACATCTTCCAGTTCTGAGGCTGTGTTCTTAGCTAATTGTGTTTGTTGCCATCCAATGACACTGATGTTCTCCACTATTTCTATTTTCAAAATAGGCATGTGCTTTCAAAAGAAGGTATGGAGATTACTTGGAATTTATATTGACACATATACATAGGTATTCCTGTCCATTTATCATTAATTGGTGGTGGTGGAGGGGGGAATTGAGAGGGTCTTCAGTTTTATTTCATATATTCACCTGACTTCATGAAGCTGCTGTTTGTATTTATTACATAGTTAGACTGTATTTTGTTCCTATCCTGTCTCAACTTGGAATCACTGCTTTCTAAATAGCTATATTTTCTTTTACAGACTCAGAATGTTGTAATTCAAGGTCATGTACAACACAAAGCAAAAGCTTGGCAAAGGAAGGTTCATCTGCAGGGTAGGCTCAGGCATTCTCAGCTGTTCCAGGGCAGGTTAAAGGCAGCAGGTGAGGCTACTGCAGAATAATGGGAATAATTATCTCAACTGACTACCAGGTGCTTGTGTTTTCTGGTATATGCAAAGGGAGTGGGGAGGATAAAGGTGGTTTAGGAGGGAGGTGGGATATTTGGAGGTTATGCTTAGCAGAGGGAAGAAAAAGTCTCACTGTTATAGACCTTATTTAGGAGAAAAGAGTGATGGGAGGTGTTTTTTTTTATCTTGTGGTTGTTTTCATAGCTGGTTTTAGTTAGCATGGTGGTGCCTGTGATTCAAGGGACCTATGTAGGTAAGTGTTTTAATTTTATTTCATGGTCTGCGTTTTGTTGTAGAACTTTCTCCTGTTATGTGTGTCTCTTTTAACATAAGCTTCACTCTGAGCTTTGCATCATCCTTCCATGTCTGTGAAGTTGCTGAGAATTTCCATGAATCCTACAAGTTTTCTAAGTTGTTCCAATTCAGCAACAAAATACTGATTTGGGAAACATGTATCTTCTGATTTTTGGTTTTAGTTGCCTGGCTGTTAGTTTGTAAATTATGTTCAGCACAAAAATTACCATAAATTAGAAGAAATCAAGACAACCACAGCTGGTGGGGTTGCCATTCTAGGAAAAAGAGCCCTGAATAAGTTGGAATATAAGACATTGCTTTTTCTTTATAGAGCTCAGAGATTTCTTCAGGGAAAAGCACCCTCTGAGCTGGGGGGAGTGCTATCAGATAAAAATGGAGGGTAAGTCTCAAGTCTGTTGCTGTGGTGCTGCAGGAGCAGCTTGGAACCTGACTGCAATCTCCTCTGGTTCCTGTTGTTGGGTGCCCAGGGTAAAGCAGCAGTTGCTTATGTGGCTAGGGAATATGGAGAGAGTACTGTATGAATTCTATCTGCCTTCCTTTGCAATTCAGTGGCTGGAAATCATTGCAAGCTGCTCTCATAAGATCAGTCAGTATGAAGAGCTACCATTGGAGAACATCTGTGTTTGAATGCTCAAGCAGTGCTAACATAAAAATTGCTTAATTTTTATCATATACTCCATATATTTCTGTGGGACTAACCATAAGCAGTAAGAGCTTAGCAGCTGTTATTTATCTTTGAAAAATTAAAGAAGTGGCCTAGCTGTTGAGCTTTTCAGTGTGGGAGGTGAGAGAATCTTATAAACCATATCTGCCAGGCTAGACCAGTCAGCATGCCACTTGAATGGCTGGAAATGCTCCAGATTTAATGAGCATTTCAGCTCTTTGCTGCTCATGGGAACAGCACAGGGAATGTTGCCAGCCTGGGCTGTGGGTTGGCTGACACAGTTGTGCTCAGGATTCAGGGGGTTTTAAGCTGCCCATCCTCAAGATCCTCTCTATTCTTAACCTCCAGGCTTTGGATTTGGTGTCCTTCCTGACAGTGAAAGCATGGCAAAGACTTGGAAAATGCTTCTCATGCTTCTGGAAGTGCTAAAGAGTAGTGTTGTGGGAACAATAAAAAGCCCTCCTGTGTTTGTGTGCTGTGAATAAACATCCATCTCTGTTATATGCTATTTTCTAAATCTATATTTGGAGAAGAAAGGGGATGTATGTTCACAATGCTACCATCTCTGATTAGAAAATAAACTTATTTTACCAGGCATGAATTCCAATACAACCAAAGGAGCCACACTGGTTGCACAACTCTCTGTCACAACACTGTTTGTGCACCAGTCCTTATGCTGAGGGTGAAGTAGGGCTGATTTAAATGTGTACAAAACAGTGTCAGGAGAGTGATCAGATCTGCTCTAGTGCTCACTTGATGTACCTGTATGCTCAGAGTTATCTAGTAGTGCTTGCTCTCCTCAGATGCATCTGAGGCATCAGGAAATAATTACATTATAATTATACTATGTGCATTATAATGCCACACAGGTGAAGCTATGGAGAAGAGTAGCAGCTACAGCAAAATATAGAGGAAAAATGCCAATTTTTATTTTAGCTGGGGAAGGTACAGCATGTAAGCCTGTGGATGTCCAGGTGAGACACACAGATGTGTGGTGGTTTTTGTGTATTTTAACAAAATTACTCAAAATTCCCTGTTAAACAAGGAATGACATGTTGTGTACCCACCTAGATGCCCTTTGGAGGTCCCTTCCAGCCCTAAATATTCTATATTTTGGACTTAGAGCTCTTGATTGTGAGAGACTCAGACTGAGTGCACTAAGTCTCAGGGTAACCTGGGGCAGCTGTTGTGTTGGACCACAGTGATTCTTGGGTGTTTTGGGGGGTTCAAGCCACCTTTTGTAGATAAGCAGCTCATAGGATTTGGTTTATTGATGATGGATCACACTTAGTTTAGTTTGGGAGTGGCTTTTGGGCTTGTTTAGTCCTCTCAAACCCGGTCAACTTATTGTTTCCCCCACACAATGAAAACAAGCATTTGGCATTTTAATTCTGGCTGAAACTGTTTCAGATAAAATGAACTTTGCTCTAGTAAGTGGTGTGACTAATACATTAACAATACCTACATTTCATCTTTGCTTTCAACTCCCACTCCTAGCAGATGATAAATGAAGAAGTTAGAGATGTGAGAGGTGAAGTTCTGGGCTTTGTGCTGGTAGCCTCTTGTTCTCAGTATTCCAGAGCAGATGGATTTGGTCCTGATTCATGCTCCCTTCCTTCCTCAAAGTGATGTCCTCCCTTGCAGGAGAGGAATAATGCTTCCAGAACTCCATGTTTTGTTCTCAAATATGAATCCTACAGAGTTAAACTGCTGTGCAATATTCATGTTTCTCCTCTTTGAGGCTTGCTGATCAGAAATGCTTATCAAATTGAGCTAAATTAGTATACTACAAATTTGGGATGCTCAATTTAGCATTGCTGTGAAAAATCTATTTGGGATAATAGACTTTGCCCTAGGGGATGTAGAAGAGCCACCAGACAAAGGGGGGAGAGAGGGAAGGGAAAAAAAAAAGGGACTTCAGTCTTGGATTGCTAATTAAAAATCAGTAGCATTGGGAAATTTAGTGCTTCAGCCTAATTTTTGAGAAATACACTAGATCTCTAGGGAAGCCAATGTGTAGAGATGCTCCAGAAGTCTAGGGAGGTCTGAAATGATTTCTGTTCTGCCACACCACTCTTGTAGTGGTTTTAGGGCTCACTTTTCTAGCTTACCTGGGCTGAAAAATGGAGTGACTTGGAGGGAATTTCCTGCTGACACAGAGCTGCCAGTCTCCAGAGCAGCTAGAACAAGGTCTGTGGTAGCAGAGCTGGGTGAAATTTAACAGCAGAGAGCCCAAGGTTATTCCCTTAAGAACAAAGGAAACTTTTTTTTGCTCTGAGATGTCTGTCACCTTGCTGCACTGGGAAAAGACCCCCAGAGACTTTGGATTTCAAGTTGTTAACATACAGTAGGGTTAAAAAAAAGGAAAAGAGTGGAAAGAATAAGGGAAAATGTGTATAGGCAGACAAGGGATTAATTTAGATTACAAATCAGGATTCAGAGCCTAGTTGTAAGAGGAAAGGATGTACCTTGACAGGAGTGGGAGAAAAAGATCTTCACTGATTTCCAGACAGGAGCTTGCTAAATCTAAAAAGCATGTTATAATTGACAGGGAAATTGGGATTCAGGAGGCCTCCCCTAGTCTTGCTCCTCATCAGTAGGAGGTATCTTGCAGTTACATGACCTGCTTGGCTTTATCTTTAGAGGAAAAAAGAATGTAATGTTGTGAAGGGAATATTTGTAAATTCTTGTGTAAATATACATATATATCTATATCTATATATCTATATATATATATCCACTTGTGTAAATGAGCTCCCTTCCATTCACCAGGGGAAAATGAAATTAGTTTTGGTATTTGTGCCAGAAAGAATATTCTGAATGGAAAAAAANTTGCATACATCTTGTTAGCTGCTGTTTTTCAATGAACAATATATTGTGTGATGCAGGTTTTGGAAATCCCATTAATTTCTCATTGGAGTTGCATCCTCCCCCCTGCAGTGAATAAGAAAAAAAGAAAAAAGAAAAAGAAAAGAACAATTATTATGACTATTGTTTTCTGGACTGGATCCTTGAGGTTGGATTCTGTATCTGAGATGCTGTAAAACAACTTATTGGAAATTCAGTTGCCCTTGTGAAGAGCTTTTCTGGAACAAGCTGAAGCAGAAGAGTGCTTCTGTGTGCTTGCTAATGAGCAAAAAATAGTTCAAAAGTGTAGTCATTAATTTGAGGATGATGTCAAGTGTTGGGACAACTTAAAAACATCACCCAAAAAAAGAACATGTTCTAACACTGAAACACTTAGAAGTACTGGTTTAATCAATGCAGTGTTAATTTTAGGGAGATTTTTTTTTTCAATTTAAGTGTTTTCTGAACTAATCTGACATAGATGCTCCTGCAGACTTGTGTGATATGTGATTTTTGCCCACCTTATCTTGCATTCAGCCCAATGTGAAGCTAAACATTCTGCTGCCTGAATATTGATTTTTGTGGGAGCACTGCATGTGCTACATTTCAATTCAGATTATGTGAAAACTGTTTGGATGCAAATGCCCTCAGAGGAAAAAAAACCCCTTTTTTTAAAAAAAATAAAGACTAATAAATGGTGCAGAAAGCTCTAGAATTAGAGGTAGAGTGTGTCTTTGGAGAGATCTCCAGATGAAGATGCGCTTCCACATAATTTTTGGGTACATTGTTTTAAACCAAGACTTCAATGTGTTTTGTGTAAGTTATTCTTTAGCAGGCAAGTTCTGTAATGCCTTAAATACATGAGAATATGCTTTATTCAAAGTAACATGCTTTTTTTTTTTCCAAAAACAGTTTTAGGGAGCTGTGTGCTCTTGGGTGTTGTTTTATATCCAACAGATTCTTTATATTAGTTGTGGTCTTGATGGAAAAACTCCAAAGCACAGGGCAAATGAAATTCTTACCCAGATTACTCAATTCTGTTTTAAATTCTTATGAGGGAAAGGATGCTAAAATTGAAATTGTAGGGAGTTAAAGTCAATTTCAGCAGTCATGAGGTAGGAAGAGGTTGACTAGATGTCTCTCAACTCTATTTTGAGAATGAAATTTAGGTTATAGAGGTCTCTGCTCCTCTCCCCAGTATGAATTTAATAAGGAAATGTGATTTTTGGTCTTGAGCAGAGTTACAAAGCTCACAAGTATCATCATGGACATCAATGGGGTCCTCAATATCATGTTTGCTTTTTATAAAGGCTACTCTCCTGCCTGCCTCTGCCCATAGGATGCAGCTATTCACAGTGCTACCAATAACATTGTGTTATGAGCAACAGATCTTGGTGATTTTATAGAGCTGTTTTTATTGATAATGTTGCTATTCAAAATCCTCACGTGGAGCCATCATTAGAGCTCATTTTAAAGCCCTCAGAGGGTTACTTAGAACTCAAACACAGAGCAAGGAATTTAATTCTTAATTATATACAGAGGCTATAAGGAATAGAATTTGCAGTCACACTGCATTTCTTGATTGTGAATCCATAATATATTATTATTTCTTCAGAGGCTTGCAAAGATGCCATTGATGTAAGAGATAATGGTGTTCATTAAATCACTGCTGCAGCACTGGGCTTTTAATTTGACAAAAAGAGTCTTCCAACTAGGTGGCTGCTGCACTGCTGCCTTGTTTTTCTTTGCCTCCTTTACTGGTCACAGTGGTGATGGTTTGATAGTGAGCTGAGTGTGTAGACAACGTTCAAACCATAATCTAACACCTATTCCTTGCTGGAAGTGCTATATGAAAGTGATAAACAGCACCCCAGAA
>VYZU01010949.1:0-50542 GCA_013401355.1 Ceyx cyanopectus
AGTCTGGCTCCATTCTCCTTACATTTGATTCACATTAACATATTGATAAATATAAAAATTGCACACTCAGGTTTCAGACTGATCTGTTGAACCCCCCTTAGCTCTTTGGTGGTTATTAGATGTGTAGATGTAGAGCACACCTGCCAAGATAACTACCTGGCAAAGCAGAGCAGCTTACAAAAGTCACACCACTGGTGAATTGTGGCCTCACTTCACTGTCACAGAAAACCTTTGTCCTCTGGCTGCTGATGAGCAGGATTTGTGTTCTTGTGAGGAAAGAAAAAAAGAGGAAGCACAATAAGGAAGAGGCAAAAAGGACATTTGGGCTGAGAAACTGGAACTGAGCAGGCTCTTATCATGGAAGCTGGACTTAATCTTACTGAAACCAGCAAGTTTGCTTGTTTTTAATTTAAGGTAGATACCCAGTTCATTAAATGTGTGTATCTATGTAAAACAAGAACAAATAAATGGAAGTGATGAATGTAAATCTTCTGGGTAAAATGTTTCAGTTGAGCATTTTTCTACAGAAAGATACCCCAGAGAAGTCACAGAAACAGAGATTAAATTCTTGGGACTGCCTAAAGAAGCCTGTATCTCAAAGGCCATCCCTCACACCCTCAGCATTGCTGCAGTCTTTCTAGAGAGGCAAAGCCGCAACAGTGGTTCAGGGTGACAGTCCTGCCTTCTCTTAAACAGTACACAAAGAACAATTCCAGTATGGACATGATGAGTCTTTCTGTCCTTAGAGGCCCTGTTATGGCTTTGGTTCTCTTCGTGCCCTCTTCAGCTCGAAGCTCAGGGCTGGTCATCCTGAATAAACACAAGGTTTAGATCATTAACAGATAAACAGAGCACACAACACGTAACAAACGTGCTGCTTTGTAAACTCAAGTGCATGCTTGGACACTCTGTCATTCCTATCCTCCCATTTCAGAATGAATATAGCTGAAAATGGTCAGAGAAGCTTTATCATCTTTATTAGATGACAGAGTGACTAAGTGCTGAGGAAGTATTCAGCATAAAAAAGTGTGTAAAGGTGTAAGTAGCCTGGACACTGTGAGGGCCATAGCCTCTCTCAGGATGAGAAGAAAGGGTTATAAAATTAAACTAGCAGTGGATAGGTTTTAAAGAAAACCCATTTCTTCATAAAATTAAAAACTGGGCCAGAAGTGTCTTTGACAACTTAAGTACCTCGCGTGTGCTAAAGCTTTCTGTGGTCTGAAGGGGCAACCAGACACATGGCAAAGACATCCATTAGAAAGAATAACTATGAGCACAGATTCCTTCCCTTCCTCACCAAGTCCTTGCAAGACAAATTGTTGAAGATGGGAAAATATTCAGCACAGTGTGATAACTTTTCTCAGTGAGGGTGCCAGAGCTCTGGAACAGGCTGCCCAGGGAGGTTGTGGAGTCTCCTGCTCTGGAGACATTCCAGACCCCCCTGGATCTGTTCCTGGGTGACTTGACCTAGGTGCCCCTGCTCTGGCAGGGGGGTTGCACTAGATGATCTTCTAGGTCCCCTCCAACCCCTAATATCTGTGAATCTGTGAATAAATAGGGTGATTAATTTGGCTTCATCTGGCTGGGTGTGACAACAGGCAGTTTGTGAACCTCAGGACCTGCCCTGCCTGGGGACCGTGGCAGGGACTGTTTGGCGGGGGCAGGGTGAGGGGAGAGAGGGTTGTTGCTGTGCCAGGGTTGTATAAAAACCTGAGGGCTACGAGGTTAGTTGTGCACCCAGGCATTATAGGTGTGCACCCAATGCTTTATTTTTTTCTTCCACGGATTTTTGTTCCAGAATAAATTTTAAGTGTGAGCACGTTTCTTACAAGAGCAAGTTGAAAGCAAAAACCAATGCTTTTGCTGGAAATCTCCTGCTCTTTTACTTTCTGCAAGGCTACCTGCCCTGCAGAGACCCCAGTCCTGGGCCTGCTTCAACCAAACCCCTTTCTGAACTCAGTCCCAAGTGCCAGAGCCTGGCAGGGGCTGCCCAGACAGGTTGTGGAGTCTCTTGCTCTGGAGACATTCCAGATCCGCCTGGATCTGTTCCTGGGTGACTTGGTCTAGGTGCCCCTGCTCTGGCAGGGGGGTTGGACTAGATGATCTTCTAGCTCCCTTCCAACCCCTCACATTCTGTGAATCTGTGCGCATCGCCAGGGGAGAATGCGGCAGCCCCGGGCGGGCCCCGCCGGCTGGTTTACAGATCTCGGGGCCGCTCTGCGAGTTGGGAAGGCCTCAGTCTCTCGGCAAGAAACGCAGGCTGCGACAGACACCGAGCGAGAGCAGCGGGACTGCCCCACAGCAGCTCAGGCGCAACCAGGACACCGCCGAGACCCGGCCGCGACTGGCCCCACTGGGCAGTTGCGGCCCCGCCCCGGCACCAACAGCGACAGGGGCGGCTCAGGGAGCGATCACGGCCCCGCCCCGGCACCAATCGCGGCCCCTCCCCGGCACCAATCGCGGTCAGGGGCGGCTCGGGACCAATCGCGGCCGGGGCGCTCATGGCGGGGCGGAGCGCTGCGGTCTGCGCCTAGGCAGCCGGCGGCTGGGCCGCGGGCCGATTAAATCCAGGCGGGGCGGCCGGAGGGGCGAGCGGAGATGGCGTTGACGGGGGGGATGCGGCGGCGGGACCTGGATAATGTGAGTTGGGGCGGGAGCGGCACCTGGATAATGTGAGTTGGGGCGGGAGCGGGACCGGCCGCGGCCGCTCCTCCTGCTGGGCTGAGCGGCGAGGCTGCCGTTCGCGGTGGGCACGGCTGGGAGGGCGCCTCGCCTCCCGTCCTTGCTCTTCCTTCCATTTCTGTCTGCCGTTTTCCGTGCTTAGGCGCTGGAGGGTTTATTTTCCTGTTCCGGGGGCAGCAGCCGGCCGGGCCATCGGGAAGTGCCCGTTTGGGGCGCGGGGAGGCCCCGCGGGCCGCTCCGGTGCCGCCGCCCCCGCGGTGTCTGCGGTGCCTGCGGGCTGCGGCCGCCGCCCTGAGGAGCGCTGCGTGTCCCCGTTCTGCTTGGAGCTCGGAACTCGGCTGTAGGGCCGGTTTTAACCGAGGTTATTCAACGAGGCAGGTCGTGTAGTTCGTTTAGTTCTTCTGGGTTGTTTTTTTGCTGTTTATCGGGCGTTTCCCGGCCCGGCTGAGCTGCTGGCCGTGGCTCCGGGTGCTGCGGCGGGGCAGGTCCCGTGCTGGGGAGGGATCGGAGCCAAGAGGCTGCAGCCTTAACCTGTGCTTGACGTGACTGAGTACTTCAGGGAAAACCCGTTTATTTCTAAGGCGTTTTGGGTTTTGACAGCTGTGGGTTTGGCTTATCTCAATTAAATGAATGCTGTGTTTGATCTAATTGGAGCACTTGCTAGATTTTTCTTAATGTCAGACTAAGTGATCTTGCTTGCTTTTAATTGCCCTCCTCCTGCCATTGTATGTAATAATATCCCTTCAGAAAGGTTATGTCATCCAGTGCTTCCAAATGCTAACAGTATTTCAGGATGCAAAGGTGGATTGTAGCTGGTATTGTGGTAAGGAACATGGCAAAACGTGCCCTGGTAAAGCCCTGTCTGTGAAGGAGTGTGCTGATCTGTCCTGGTTTGCAGAAGTGGTGAGTTCACCTGTCCCCATGAGACAAAGGATGTTGTCCTAAGAAGAGTCACTGTCTTTGTGGGAGTTGTTAACTGTTGTTAAATCTGTGATAGGAAAGAATGAGGTGAGATGCCTTGGCTGCTGGAGTGCTGGCCTTGCACACTTGCTGTTGGAGATGGGCATTATGCTTGCTCCCTAATCATGAGGGAAGAGAAAGGGCATCTGTGTACTCTTGGTTCTGGATTTCACATAGGTGACATAAGTGTCATTTGTAAGCCTTTAGGTCTGCAGTAAAAAGTCATTTTACCTTATGTTCAGGAAGCTGAACTTAATTTTCACAGGCCACACAACATATTTTAACAGAGGTTGTTTACATTCAAAGGCTAGGCTAATTAAAAGGTAACAAGTAGATGAGAGAGGCCTGTTCCCACTCCTCTATGGTTAGGCAAGTGTGGTGTTCACAGTACTAACCACAACTGGTTGCTGACTGAAATGATCTTTGACTTGTTCCTTCACTACAGGCAGCTGTCTATAGGGGAAAGAACGCTAGGGAGACAATCCACAATGTCCTGGCTAATATGAGGTATCAACCTAAGTCTGATCCCAAAGTTTACCTTTTTTGGGTAATGTCTAGAAGAATGGCATGCCTCACTTGTCTGGAGGCTTGTGCTGGTTTTGGCTATGGCAAGGAGTCATAGAATCATTCAGGTTGGAAAAGACCCTTGGGGTCATTGAGTTCAACTATTAGCCCTAATCTACAGAGATCACCCCTAAACCATGGCCCTCAAACCCACATCAAAAGGAACCTTAAACAGATCCAGGAATGGTGACTCAGTCACCTCCCTGGGCAGCCTGTTCCAGTGTCTGACCACTCCTTCAGTGAATATTTTTCTCTAATGTCCAGTCTAAACTGCCCTATTGCAGCTTGGATCCATTCCCTCTTGTTCTATCTCTAATTACCTGTGAGGAGAGACCAGCACTAAACTTTCTACAGTGTCCTTTCAGGTAGTTGTAGAGAGTGATGAGGTCTCCCCTCAGCCTCCTCTAATCAGTCTCAGCTCCTTCTATTGCTCTTCATAAGATTTGTTCTCCAGACCCCTCAGCAGCTCATTGCCTCCCCTGCACTGGCTCCAGCACCTCCAGATCTCCCTTGGTTTGAGGTGCCCCAAACTGGATGCAATACTCAAAGTGTGGCCTTACCAGTGCCTAACACAAGAGGACAATCACCTCCTTGCTTTTGCTGCTAAAGAAGTTCTCCTGTAAAACCATTAAATACCCCAGTGATCTCTGGCACATCTCCCTCAGTAGTGAAAAGTCTGGAGTGGGATGGGGTCTGCCCTTGTATTGTTCTGGGCTATGGTTGGTATCACTGGGGAGAAGAATGGCCAAAACTTGCTTGGGAATGTTGAGGGTTTTTTTATCTCTTGAAGAAAGCAATTCATAGCATGGGACATACCATGATGCTAAGAGAGAAAGTTGAGCATTCTGAGTGTTTTTAGCAGCCAAATTATGTTCAGCTTGAGATGTATTGAATGTGACTGTGTCCTGACCTGCAGAGATGCATAGCACTGGCAGAAGCTCCTTGTCCACAAGGAGGGGCTTTTCCTTCTGCCCACACTCAGCTTTAACTTTCACTTTGTGTGTGTGAGGAACCAACCCAAATGAAGCAGAAGGTACTTCTGGAAACTTAAATAGCCAAAACATCTGAGCTGAATGTGAATTCAAAGCCTGAATGCTTGGAGCCACCATAAGGAAAGGCTGTGTGCTGTCTTGTGAAAGCAGAGAACATCTCACTTAGCATCTTCCCTCTGAGCTGCTGCTTCTTGCCTGTGCTCAGTTAAGCTGCTCCTGCAGGTGTTCTGCTGTGGCAGTGGCTGGATCACTTGACATTGTTACTGGGTCACTGCAGCTTTTTGCCTCTTAGCTGTAGGTGGGCAGAAGAATAAGGACTTTTTCAGTACCTGAATAAAGTAAGAAATTCTAATTGTTACTTTTTTCACCTTGTCACATGATTGTACTAATACTTGTGGCATCTCTTGAGTAATGCTCAAATACTTGTCATGTTTTCAACACTAAAGTTCCTCAAGACTTAGTGTGATGCTGGGAGGTAGATTTGATGTTGGATTTGTCAGGGGCTGAGTTACCACATAAATATGATGAGCATTTACCTAGAATTTAAGAGCTGGTCTCAAGATACTAATTTAGTTTTCTTCCTCAAAGTTTGAATTGCTAAAACTCTGTACTTGTAGCACTTACCTGTTACTACTCTTAGCCCTCCCTTTCTGTTCCAGGGTTCCTTGGAAATAACACAGAGTTTGGAAGATGATCCTCTACTGGATGCACCACTTACTTCATCTCATACCTTGCATTCCCAACTGAGGCCAAGATTTCATGCTATCCCAGCAGTTCTCCTTGCCAATTTTCTGTTGCTAACACATGTAAGTTTAAAAAGCAGGATTTCCTCATTAAAATTTGCTCTGAGTTACTCTACATGTGGACAGAATTCTCCCATTTGCTTTTGTTCCAAACCAGTGAAGTCCAATTTGCCAATGAATTTTGATAATACATGTGCTACATGATACTTGCTGTGTTCTCATCTGATTGTTGTTGGTGTTTGCTAACACAGCTTGTTAGCAAGAAAAGCTTTTTAAATAGCAGCTCTTCTAGGATGTTGGAAATGTACTTTAATACTACTGCTGTAGAAGTGCCTATACTAATTATGGAGGACTAAAATAATGTTAATGAAATAAATGTTAATAACAGATGCTGCTTCCTGCTCTGACTGGCTTCTTGGGCTTAAGGGTGAGAAGTGCAGGGAAAGGGCAGAACCTGTACCTAAGAGTAGGAAGGCCTTTTTGACCCTGGTAGACTGAAGTAGGAAGACTTGTGCCTAGCAGTGAGATTACCCTTGATAAGCTGAAGGGGCCTTTTGCTGCTTGTGAGCAGGTGGAAGCCAAATGTGAAGGAAGGGAGGTGCAGAGTTCTGAGCCTAAAATCCTCCCTCTGTCAGATACACTTAGGAAGGAGTTCTGAATAAACTACCAGTGTCCTTAACTGCAGCTGTATCCAGCCTTCCTCCCTTCTGCCATGGAATGTAAGCAAAGCATGTTCAATAAATGCCACTCAATGCCAGCCCTTCTCTCCTGTGCCCGTTGCTGCAGGGGATCAGTGCAGCTGCAGTGCCAGGCCATTCCTACCTGCAGCAATGTAATACAGCACATTTTTGTACCAAAATACACTTCTAACACCTGGAGATAGTAGAACTGGATGTTGGTGGTTTAAAGTGGCAAAGCTGAAAGTAAATGAGCCAAATAAAATGTGGGTGAGATGGATTATTCTTAGCTTTGTAAGAAAAGGAGGTTAAAGGATTAAACAAGTATTTTGTTGATAAAATTATCTCATTTTCTTAAACTATCTTCTTAACCTAGCTCAAGATATTTTGGGATTTAATTTTAATTGGAAGGAATGATGTTATGGGTAACACAGGAGACTATTTTTTTTTTTCCCTTCCCACCTTCTACCCTATCTGATCTCTATAATACCTCTTAGTTATTGATAACTGTGTGAAAATTACTCCCCTTTCTTTCTCTCTCCCTAATTACTGAACTGTATTCACAACCAGAGCAATAGGGCCATTCATATCAGGAGTAATTAAGTGCTTCTGAAACATTACCTTCTGTGAAGTGGGAAGTCAAGGCAGTGGGCTCCTTAGATCCCCACAGAGTTAAGCATGGAAACAAAGCAAGTGAACATCAGATCCTTCCTTCCATCTTCAGTTCTCATGTGTTGGCAGTTATGAGATGTGGAACATTGGATTTTTTATTTTTATTTAGCTAGGTGCAGACCTGAGGCAAATTGATTTTGTTGTTGTTGTTACATAGCTCTCAATTTTGTATTTGTGGGAGCTGGTTTTTGTTTTCAGTTCTGTTTTAAAAGTATTCATATTCTGTAGAATGAAGCAGGATAAGAAAGTATATTTTCCTGATCACTGAATGAAAACAGAGTATTTTCTATGTGAAAAACATTCTGCAAAGATAATGTGTGGGCAAGATTCTGCCATTTAGTTGGCCAAAATGGAATTTCCCTTAAAAAGACATAGTAAAGAGGGTCCACAAATAAGATAATTAACTGTGAAGGTAGGACACAGGGAACAGTGAAACTGTTTTAGAGGAAATTCTGGTAAGAGTGGATTTTCTCTTCTCTGTTCTTCTGGAGGCGGTTTCTCCTCCTAGAGGACACTGGTGCTACTTAATTCCAGTCATCACTGGTCCCAGAGTGACATGTAGTGGTTGTAGTAAATGTCTAATATTTGATAGGTCACCTCAGTTCTAATCAAATGTATTCAGACAGTAATGCATAATGACTAAATTGCATAACTTAAAAGTCAATATTTAAATTTTTAAAGAGCTTTCCTCTCTTCTTTCTCCCCCAGGTTGCTTTCGTCGTCCTAGCGTTTTTAGCAGCTATGTTTTGTTCTTACCCCAACCCAAAGCAGGATAAGTGCCCTGGGAACTACACTCACCCACTTAAAGTGCAGACTGTCATAGTTCTTGCAAAAGTGATTCTGTGGACTCTGCAGATCGTTTTTGAGAGGTACATCCAGCACCACCACAGCAAGGTCAGAAGCAGAGGCTACTTCTCCATATACAGATCAACAAGACACCTGAAGAGGCTCCCCCTGCTGATACACTCCACAGGTAACTTGGGTGTCTGCCTTTTTCTCCTCAAGCTTTAAGCTGACACAACAGACACAGTTATGTATAGGTCTGTATTATGAACTTTAAAACACCTCTGAGCATCTATAAATGGTGTTTTAGGCAGATGGATGTCCTGACTCTTTTTGTGGCCTTCCAGATGCATGTTTTACAGATCTCTTTGTAGTGGAAAAATGCTGACAAGTGTGAGGTCAAGGAAAACCCTCTAGGCATTCACATCTAGTCTTCATGCNGGAGGACTAAAATAATGTTAATGAAATAAATGTTAATAACAGATGCTGCTTCCTGCTCTGACTGGCTTCTTGGGCTTAAGGGTGAGAAGTGCAGGGAAAGGGCAGAACCTGTACCTAAGAGTAGGAAGGCCTTTTTGACCCTGGTAGACTGAAGTAGGAAGACTTGTGCCTAGCAGTGAGATTACCCTTGATAAGCTGAAGGGGCCTTTTGCTGCTTGTGAGCAGGTGGAAGCCAAATGTGAAGGAAGGGAGGTGCAGAGTTCTGAGCCTAAAATCCTCCCTCTGTCAGATACACTTAGGAAGGAGTTCTGAATAAACTACCAGTGTCCTTAACTGCAGCTGTATCCAGCCTTCCTCCCTTCTGCCATGGAATGTAAGCAAAGCATGTTCAATAAATGCCACTCAATGCCAGCCCTTCTCTCCTGTGCCCGTTGCTGCAGGGGATCAGTGCAGCTGCAGTGCCAGGCCATTCCTACCTGCAGCAATGTAATACAGCACATTTTTGTACCAAAATACACTTCTAACACCTGGAGATAGTAGAACTGGATGTTGGTGGTTTAAAGTGGCAAAGCTGAAAGTAAATGAGCCAAATAAAATGCATCAGATCCTTCCTTCCATCTTCAGTTCTCATGTGTTGGCAGTTATGAGATGTGGAACATTGGATTTTTTATTTTTATTTAGCTAGGTGCAGACCTGAGGCAAATTGATTTTGTTGTTGTTGTTACATAGCTCTCAATTTTGTATTTGTGGGAGCTGGTTTTTGTTTTCAGTTCTGTTTTAAAAGTATTCATATTCTGTAGAATGAAGCAGGATAAGAAAGTATATTTTCCTGATCACTGAATGAAAACAGAGTATTTTCTATGTGAAAAACATTCTGCAAAGATAATGTGTGGGCAAGATTCTGCCATTTAGTTGGCCAAAATGGAATTTCCCTTAAAAAGACATAGTAAAGAGGGTCCACAAATAAGATAATTAACTGTGAAGGTAGGACACAGGGAACAGTGAAACTGTTTTAGAGGAAATTCTGGTAAGAGTGGATTTTCTCTTCTCTGTTCTTCTGGAGGCGGTTTCTCCTCCTAGAGGACACTGGTGCTACTTAATTCCAGTCATCACTGGTCCCAGAGTGACATGTAGTGGTTGTAGTAAATGTCTAATATTTGATAGGTCACCTCAGTTCTAATCAAATGTATTCAGACAGTAATGCATAATGACTAAATTGCATAACTTAAAAGTCAATATTTAAATTTTTAAAGAGCTTTCCTCTCTTCTTTCTCCCCCAGGTTGCTTTCGTCGTCCTAGCGTTTTTAGCAGCTATGTTTTGTTCTTACCCCAACCCAAAGCAGGATAAGTGCCCTGGGAACTACACTCACCCACTTAAAGTGCAGACTGTCATAGTTCTTGCAAAAGTGATTCTGTGGACTCTGCAGATCGTTTTTGAGAGGTACATCCAGCACCACCACAGCAAGGTCAGAAGCAGAGGCTACTTCTCCATATACAGATCAACAAGACACCTGAAGAGGCTCCCCCTGCTGATACACTCCACAGGTAACTTGGGTGTCTGCCTTTTTCTCCTCAAGCTTTAAGCTGACACAACAGACACAGTTATGTATAGGTCTGTATTATGAACTTTAAAACACCTCTGAGCATCTATAAATGGTGTTTTAGGCAGATGGATGTCCTGACTCTTTTTGTGGCCTTCCAGATGCATGTTTTACAGATCTCTTTGTAGTGGAAAAATGCTGACAAGTGTGAGGTCAAGGAAAACCCTCTAGGCATTCACATCTAGTCTTCATGCATAAAATGTTCAGACAGCAAGGTCTGTGTTTGGCTGCTGGTGATCTCAGTTCTCATTTGTCTGGCAGCTCTGTGACAAGACTGCTAGTCCTTGCAGGAGGTGTGCTGCTCTAGTCTTTTTTAGCTCAACAGTTCACATCAAAACAGATCAATTGCCTGTTGCTCAACAGCTGTCTGAAATTAGTGAAATAAGCAGTGTTCTGATTTTTGAATCAAGTAATATTCAGCTTTACTTCTGACTGCCTTTTTGTACCTTGTATGGACAAAGGGTGGTGTATGGGAGTGGGTTACCTCTGTGTATTCTGAGTTACATCACTAGCCAGAGAAGCTAAAAAGTGTTGGTAAAATTAGCTGGTATAGCTTCTCTAACAAACTATTGCAAACAAATCTAAATTCTATATAACTTGAGGGATTTTTTTTTTTCCCCAAAAAAATACTAGNGAGTTCTGAATAAACTACCAGTGTCCTTAACTGCAGCTGTATCCAGCCTTCCTCCCTTCTGCCATGGAATGTAAGCAAAGCATGTTCAATAAATGCCACTCAATGCCAGCCCTTCTCTCCTGTGCCCGTTGCTGCAGGGGATCAGTGCAGCTGCAGTGCCAGGCCATTCCTACCTGCAGCAATGTAATACAGCACATTTTTGTACCAAAATACACTTCTAACACCTGGAGATAGTAGAACTGGATGTTGGTGGTTTAAAGTGGCAAAGCTGAAAGTAAATGAGCCAAATAAAATGTGGGTGAGATGGATTATTCTTAGCTTTGTAAGAAAAGGAGGTTAAAGGATTAAACAAGTATTTTGTTGATAAAATTATCTCATTTTCTTAAACTATCTTCTTAACCTAGCTCAAGATATTTTGGGATTTAATTTTAATTGGAAGGAATGATGTTATGGGTAACACAGGAGACTATTTTTTTTTTTCCCTTCCCACCTTCTACCCTATCTGATCTCTATAATACCTCTTAGTTATTGATAACTGTGTGAAAATTACTCCCCTTTCTTTCTCTCTCCCTAATTACTGAACTGTATTCACAACCAGAGCAATAGGGCCATTCATATCAGGAGTAATTAAGTGCTTCTGAAACATTACCTTCTGTGAAGTGGGAAGTCAAGGCAGTGGGCTCCTTAGATCCCCACAGAGTTAAGCATGGAAACAAAGCAAGTGAACATCAGATCCTTCCTTCCATCTTCAGTTCTCATGTGTTGGCAGTTATGAGATGTGGAACATTGGATTTTTTATTTTTATTTAGCTAGGTGCAGACCTGAGGCAAATTGATTTTGTTGTTGTTGTTACATAGCTCTCAATTTTGTATTTGTGGGAGCTGGTTTTTGTTTTCAGTTCTGTTTTAAAAGTATTCATATTCTGTAGAATGAAGCAGGATAAGAAAGTATATTTTCCTGATCACTGAATGAAAACAGAGTATTTTCTATGTGAAAAACATTCTGCAAAGATAATGTGTGGGCAAGATTCTGCCATTTAGTTGGCCAAAATGGAATTTCCCTTAAAAAGACATAGTAAAGAGGGTCCACAAATAAGATAATTAACTGTGAAGGTAGGACACAGGGAACAGTGAAACTGTTTTAGAGGAAATTCTGGTAAGAGTGGATTTTCTCTTCTCTGTTCTTCTGGAGGCGGTTTCTCCTCCTAGAGGACACTGGTGCTACTTAATTCCAGTCATCACTGGTCCCAGAGTGACATGTAGTGGTTGTAGTAAATGTCTAATATTTGATAGGTCACCTCAGTTCTAATCAAATGTATTCAGACAGTAATGCATAATGACTAAATTGCATAACTTAAAAGTCAATATTTAAATTTTTAAAGAGCTTTCCTCTCTTCTTTCTCCCCCAGGTTGCTTTCGTCGTCCTAGCGTTTTTAGCAGCTATGTTTTGTTCTTACCCCAACCCAAAGCAGGATAAGTGCCCTGGGAACTACACTCACCCACTTAAAGTGCAGACTGTCATAGTTCTTGCAAAAGTGATTCTGTGGACTCTGCAGATCGTTTTTGAGAGGTACATCCAGCACCACCACAGCAAGGTCAGAAGCAGAGGCTACTTCTCCATATACAGATCAACAAGACACCTGAAGAGGCTCCCCCTGCTGATACACTCCACAGGTAACTTGGGTGTCTGCCTTTTTCTCCTCAAGCTTTAAGCTGACACAACAGACACAGTTATGTATAGGTCTGTATTATGAACTTTAAAACACCTCTGAGCATCTATAAATGGTGTTTTAGGCAGATGGATGTCCTGACTCTTTTTGTGGCCTTCCAGATGCATGTTTTACAGATCTCTTTGTAGTGGAAAAATGCTGACAAGTGTGAGGTCAAGGAAAACCCTCTAGGCATTCACATCTAGTCTTCATGCATAAAATGTTCAGACAGCAAGGTCTGTGTTTGGCTGCTGGTGATCTCAGTTCTCATTTGTCTGGCAGCTCTGTGACAAGACTGCTAGTCCTTGCAGGAGGTGTGCTGCTCTAGTCTTTTTTAGCTCGACAGTTCACATCAAAACAGATCAATTGCCTGTTGCTCAACAGCTGTCTGAAATTAGTGAAATAAGCAGTGTTCTGATTTTTGAATCAAGTAATATTCAGCTTTACTTCTGACTGCCTTTTTGTACCTTGTATGGACAAAGGGTGGTGTATGGGAGTGGGTTACCTCTGTGTATTCTGAGTTACATCACTAGCCAGAGAAGCTAAAAAGTGTTGGTAAAATTAGCTGGTATAGCTTCTCTAACAAACTATTGCAAACAAATCTAAATTCTATATAACTTGAGGGATTTTTTTTTTTCCCCAAAAAAATACTAGTGGAAAAGGTAACAGTGGTTTTTGTCTCTTACAATTCCACTTCCTTTCTCTAAGTCTTGTGAATAACTGAAGTAGATTATTTTGGTTTTTTTTTCTGTCACCAGAAATGTTAAGTTAGATGATCCTGCTTTATCTAAAACCCTCGATTTCTTTCCACCTGGTCACCAAGAACTAGTCAGCTTGATGAATGTGCAGAAAAACTTCAGGCTTTGGCCACTAGATAGAGCTCTGAATATAGAGATTTTTGGAGAGCAGTGACAAAATCGGGCTGCAGCAGGATCAAGGGTGTTTCTAAATAAAGGGACTATTTCTACCTATTGCAATGTAGTCTGGAATGCTTAGTCCTGTCATCAGTTTTAGCTGGAGCTCACTCTTCCCCTGCCAGACAGATTATGGTTGTAAGTGTTCAGATGCAATCAGTGTGTGCTGCAGACTTGTGAAAAGCTGTAGTTTAGGGTGGTTAGTTCCACTAACTGCAAACTCCAGGTGAAGAGCTGCTGATGCTACTTCCATTTGCTTAATGCAGTATGAAAACTGTACAGTTTCTGAAGCACATTAAAGGTCCTAACACAGTGCTGTATCCAGACACTGGTGTTAGCATTGCTACAGGAAAGAAAAGAATATTTCACACCATATCAGAGAAGGTGTATAAAGAGTGAAAAATGCATATTAGGTCTAACTCAACACTTTCCTTGATTAATTATGCTCATTGCAGTTATATTTGCAGTAACTTGTGAGTGTTAAAATAATAGCTAGGCAGCTGGAAGCCTATGCAAGTTGTTTGGGTTTCTTACTCTGTTAGCCTCACTTAAATACACTTGGATCTGCTATTTGAAGGAAAGCACCCTCCCATTTTGGATTGACTGCTGTGACCTCTTGAGAACTGAAAGAAATGGAATAATCTCCAAGCACCTTTGAGGATGGGTAGCAGCAACAAGACTAGAAACTAAGTCCACATGTGTTATATTAGGTATTTTGAGTTAATTTCTTCATTCTAAGTCTGAAAAATCTGTAAAAATAATGGAATGGTAAGGTTTGGAAGGCACCTGTGGAGATTGACTCCAGCACCCCTGCCAATGCAAAGAACATTTGTTGTTTTCTGTCATTGAAGCCTCATTTTGCTGTCAGCATTTTTAAGTTTGCATCACCTGTGTTAATGGAATTAACCAGAGACACAAGTATGGTATGAAATGAAAAAGCACTCCTGAAATGTTTGTTTATTTGTTTTCTAGGTAATGCAGCCTTGCTTTTGATTGTGTCAGTGCAGCACTCCTTCCCTGACCCCAGCAAAGTGTACCTCTACCTTATCCTGGCAGTCCTTGGCCTGGAGTTCATTAGCTCCCTGACATGCTTGGTGATTTACACAGGTGAGATTTTTTTGCCTTCTTGAGTGAGACACCTCTATCTCCCCTCTGAGTGAGGTTAACCTCTACTCTGCTGTCTTGCTTGCTGTCCCAGTAGCTCACTTGGGGTACCCCAAGACACTTCATTGCAGCTATAATACTGAAAGATCCTGTGCTTCTAGGAAAACTAAGACAGGTCCAAACCAAACATGAAGATTGTCAGGCTTGATTTGGTCTCCTGCTAAATGAAATCTTCACATTGCCTCAAAGCTGTTGGTTCAGTGGAGTGTCAATAAGAGTCCTGTGAGCAGGGGTGTCTGATAGCAGTGTGTTCCCAGAGGCATGGACCACAAGCTGTGAAACTAAGAGCTTGATGGCTTAGCCAGAACTGCTGCTGGGATTCACATGTAGGACTTCCATAGTTGATAGTGTGATTGTGCTTTACTCTCCTAACCCTTCCTCTTTCCCTGATCCCACTCCAAAAACTTCAATTCCTCCTTGTCACTAAGATTCCCTCTAATGAATGCTTGAAATAACATGGCTGTTGACATCTGTGCTAATACTAAACCAAGATACATCCTCATAAAACTGAGGCATTGCTTTGTACTGTCACTGGAAGTTTGTAAGGTTATCTGCTTGTAGGTTTGGTGTGGTTTATCAAGTCTTGATAAACCTCTTTCATTAAACTCTTGCTAAATCTCTAAAATGTTGATTAATACATGCTGGAACCAAATAGTTTTTTCTAATCTTATCTTAAAAAATTATCTGGGTTTATGGCTTGTGTGAATTCAAATTAAAATCAATAATGGAGTTAAACAACACTGAAAAGGTATAAGGCACTAAAATGCAATTATTTTTTGTTGCCCAAGGAAATCTAGACATGTTTACTGTGAAGTCAGTGTCTGGTCAAATGATATATAGCTCCTGCTCTTGAGTTAGCTTGTACTCCTGCTGCTGAGATACTGCTTTTGAATTTACAGTTAAAAATGGAGAGATGACACCTTAAGTAAGTAGACTCTGGAGTCCTTGTTTCTCTGGAGGTGGAGCAGGAGGAATAAAAACAATGGCAAAAAAAACCACCCTTGGTTTGCACCTCTAATCAAATGGGAGGAAGGAGAGTGGGAATACCTCTTTCAGAACTGCATGAAGCTTAAAATGTGAAGTAAAAGCCAATTCTGCTGTGGTCAGTAGTCATGTTAATCTGACTTCTGTTGTGATTTCATGATGAGTACTCTAGGACCTCTTGTCTTTTGGAGAGGAAAACATTGGTATGTTCTTAGTAATGTAATGACACACAAGTACTGTTGAGTAGCTTGGTCATCTAGGAAATAAAACCTAATCTCAACTCTCCTGCAACAGCAGTGAAATAAAAATGCAAGAAGCAATAAGGTCCCTCTTACAACTGTGCAGAAGCCTGAATGCTGTGGTCTTGGTGGGCTTTCCTCTGGATGGACCACCTTGGCTCCAAGCAGGCTCCCTGTCCTCTGGAGCAATAAAGACAATGAGGGAACACAAGCATGGCAGGCCTACAGAACTATTCCAGGAATGCTGGAGATCATTCATCCCTTTGCATACCTATATGTGCTCTCCTGGGAAACTCGGGAAATAAGAGATAAATTGCAAAACTTTAATAGAATGTCAGGAATTCAGTGAAACTCTATTTCTTACCCTGAGGCCTCTTGGAACTCCGGAGAGCCACGCTGTGTGTCCCTTACCCTGGCAGAGGAGGGTAAGCAGCTACAAGCAAGCTGACCTTCATAGCAGCAAGAGTCCATGAGAGCTCTCAGAGCTTTCTCCTCACTCATCACAGAAAGGGTCTCGTTTTCTGCCCTGTGCTGTGCCTGTTCCTGTCCCCATCAAACCCATTGGATGAGGGGGCTGCAGGGTGATTTCTAGCTGCAGAAAGCCTGAAGGGTTCAGTGAGTCCTGGAACCGGAGTGAAGGAAGGGCAGAGCTGCTTTGCTGGGCAGGAGTGAGGCAGTTTCTTTTGGCAGCAGCCACCTTGCTTCCTCAGCAGCCCCAAAACAGTCTGAGCTTCATTCTCTAAAGCTCAGTGTACAAAACCAGAGTTAATTGTTAAATAACACTTGCCTCAAGATGGAGGAGACAACCTCCAGTCACCCTGACCCTCCAGTCACCCTCCAGCTCATCCCAGTACAGGGTGAGGTAAGCTAGCATAGCTGTCTCCTGTAGAGGTGCTGTTGTTGGCTTTGTTTGGTGTCTTGTTTGGTTTTTTAACATTTTAATCATCAAACTTAAGCTGTACTGAAGCAAATGAGTTTGTAGCAATAGTAACATTCAGATAATTGCTTTGTTTTGTTTTCTCTTTCAGAGCAGAGTGTGTGACTGAAGTATTAAGCTTCTCTAGTAGGATAGTTGTAAGGACAGCCCTCTGCTCAGGGTTAGGGTGCCCCTCTCCAGGGCAAGCACTTAGCAGATACCACTGACCCTGAAGATAGTGTCAGGTAACACGGCTGAGCAACAATGGGGAGATTAAGGTCACTTTACACTTCTTTGCTGTGTTATATGTTACTCCTGAATTCTGGAGGGAAGGTAGCACCAGTTCATACATTTTCTCCACGGTGGAATAATTATTTCTTAACTCCTAGAATGAGGTATAAATGCTTGCCTGTAGAAGCTTCATGTACCTGACTTGTTTTCCTTTAAATACGACTGCCTCGCCAAAAAAATGGTGACATGGGATATCTGATTGTAATTCTAAATATTTCTTCTGGGTTGTTGGATCTATCTTACCAGTTGTATGATGCCCAGTGCCCTGAGTAGTATTACTGCCTTTCTTCAAAGCTCTCTCCAGCAGTGTATGTGTAGATTGTAGGATACAGAGGCAAGATTCAGAAGGCTGAGGAATTGCTTTGACTGGCTTCACATATTCAGAAGTCTGAGGAATTGCATTGACCTATCACAGGCTTCACATATGTAAATCATAGAAATGAGGGGAATGTGCATGGAATGAAGTAGGATACAGCTCTAAATGTCAGCTTACTATTCTGAGTTTATTACTGATAGGGTAGGGAGTGAAGCTTTTAAAGATTTACTAAATATGTGTATTTAATGACTTTCTTACATACTTACAATATCACTTGAATAAAAGACTAACATTCCCACAAACAAACGTTGGGAAGTCCCCATCCATTCCTTTGTGACTTTATTTGTAGATCATGGAAATAACTAACCTTTGAGCTTAACTTGTAGTTAACCTCTGGAGGGTCTTAGCATTGTTTTAGCAGGGTGGCCTGTAATAAACCCCATCATGTTAGTGACTTGTAAGGAGACTTTCTCAGCTGCAGGAGTGTGGATTTCTCATGAAGCTGGACTGTGATGTTTTTAGTGGTACCAGCTGTATTGCTTCCCAAACAGCCCTAACTGCAGAATCCAAATGGATCTCTTGGTACAGCTCCCCAGCCAGGCTCTGATGCTGAATGGTTTGCAGATGTTTTTGGCTTCCTCTCAGAATGCAGAGGATGCCTCCAGCTTCTCCCATACTTGCCTGTCCTCATTCCTCTGGTGCTAAAATTTCGTTTTAAACTTTATTCACAGGTGCCCAGGAGTGACTACAGGCTCTGATAGCCAGCAGGGCAAGGTTTGCAGTGGGAAGCTGATCAGAGACACTGGTTTGAATACTTAATGGCAAGGCCACCCTAGTTTTGCAGCAGGGAGACAAGCTGCTGCTGCTTCCTTGCAGGTAGTCTAGTTAAAATGGTATTTAGCAAAGAGCTTAAGTTGGAAGTTCTGACCTAGACACTAGTATCAAAAGTTTTTAAGGTTTTTTTTTTTTTATGGCATGTTGCTTACTTCATGGCCTGAATGTGGATACACTGTCATCTGAAAGGCTACTGACATTCTAAGTTTTCACCCTTTTTTAGGTGACAGACTAAACACTGCAAATATTAAGCATCCTGTTCAGGCTTCCTCATTCTGGTCTTTGCTGTGGTCTTTTCCCCTCAGCCCCACTGCTTAAAGGAAAAAAAAAAAACACAAAAAAAACCCAAGCAGCCAACAAAACCCTAACAAGCCAAAAAAAATTCTAACAATTTGTGATCAAAGCCATTACAGGAAAGAGCAGAGATGCATTCTCCTGCTTCCCTTCCAATCCCCAGATGCCTTTGTCTTTCCATCTCTTACCATAAGGTAGTATTAAATAATTTGTTAGTTTGGTTTTTTTAACTAGGAGCCTGATGATAAAGCTTCACCCCCCCCCCCCCCCCCCCCCAACTAATTTATAAAATCTTGTTGCAGTGAAAATAAGCAACTTCAATCATGCAAAGCCAAGACCTGACATAATTGAAGAAGAAAAGTTGTATGCCTACCCTGGTCACATCACCTCAGAAATTGGCTTCAGGTAAGATTTGCTGTGTTCATGTTCTGTTGTCTTCAGTCTGGTGTGTAAGTAACACTGACTAATGTGATTGCATTCTGTAGATTTGCCTATAATCCTAAATCTGTCAACCAAAGCAGAGGTGGGAATAATAGTTCTGAAGGAAAATGCTTAAAGCTGTCATTTTGCATGTACAGATGAGAAGCAGCACAGTCTTGTGCTTTCTACATAATAAAATAAACATAATAGCAATAAACTGTTACACAGAAATCCTCAAACATGAGGACAAAAATAATTTGACCATTTATGGCTCATTGCATGAATTTCATGTGCTGTAAATAACTTTAATCTGGTTTAACTGACTTTATATGGGAGTTCAAGGAAAGATAATGGTGTCTTACACTATTATCATCTTCATACATGTATGCCTACACAAGCCTACCTTCTTCAAGTAGTTCTTTCAGGGAAGGAAGCATCTTGTGGGCAGCTGGCAGACAAAACTTGGCAGCTGTGTTTTGACAGGAGTTAGACATGGGATTCTAGCAAGGGATTTGTAATATATTTCCAGCTTGTGAAGCATCTTTAAAGGTGAGTGGGGCACTTAGAGCTAAGGAGGTTATCAGTGACACAACTATGAAGCAGTAACCTCCCAAGCACTGAGACTGCTTTGCCTTTTGTCTACCTTCTGTGCTTGAACTTGTTCCACTTGCTGAAATGAGTCTGGTACAACTTAAAAAATAATAAAACAAAACAAATCAAAACTAACAGTGTAATATAATCATTTTTTTAGAAGATAGTAGAGTATGTCTTGCTTCTTTGTGTGCCTTAGTAAAAAGGTGAGGCCCAGAGATGACTAACACTTTGGAATTTCCCCTGGTGTCACAAATGCAGCATGCACATGCTTCTGTGGAACTTGGAAGTAGGTGTCCAGGATACAGGAAGGATTTGTAGTTGTCTTGAATGTTGGTACAATGTCTTGCATCCATCTTGGTCTAAACATCATGGTGAATGCATCGTGGACCTGTTGTTTCCCATTCAGCTTCTCCCCTGAGAAATCCTCAAATGCCCAGGGAACAAGTCTGCAACAATGAGCAGCTAAGGAAAAGACTCAGATTATTTGTGATTAAAGAGTGCAAGCTTCCTGTGAGAACTGATTGAAAAACAGTTATTTTAATTCAGCTCTATACAACTCTGACTCTCTTTCCCTTGAGAGTTAAGGTCTATTGAAAAGTGAATCCTGTCAGCCCTTCAGTTGACCCTGCTTTATAAGAATGTTTTTTGAATATTATGACCTATATAACCTAAGCTGCAGATCAGGACCTTCTGGTGCTTTAAGCTGCTGGTGCAGGTTGCTGGTTGTGGTTAGTGTGTTAGAAAACTGCTGTCACTTGCTGAAACCACTTTTTGTTACTTCAAGGGAAAATTCAAGTTTAGAAGAGATAGTTGAGAAGCAAGGAGATGTAATAGAGTATCTTCAGAGACACAATGCACTGCTCAGCAAGAGACTGTTGGCACTAACATCTCAACAAATCAAAACTTAACAGCATTGGAAGATGATTGATGGAGGAACACAAGGCAATGTAATATCCAGAATGATCTGTACAGACAAACTTGTGCATCTTTCATGTTTTGAAATAGAAGTTAAGCTGGAAGGATGAACTCTGCACACACTGTAAACCTGTTACAACTGGACACTGGCTTTCTTCACATCATCAGTTCTGAAAAAAAAAAAGCTTCTGGAGTTTCAAGGATTTTTAATTCCTAGTGGTTTAAAGCTGGACCTGATGTAGTGGTTTAACTTCATTCAGCTGTTGCTGTTATTTTGTAGTGCTGTAGTTTATGCTGTAGCATAAACTTCAAACTACCAAAGTGTTTTGTTTTGAGAATACAAATCTGTTCTCTAGAAAAATGTCACTTTGCAAATGATGTCTTTTCAGTGTCTAGTGCTGAAGCTGAGACTAGCTGTATTCTGTCACTGAGTCCCATTACTTATGGTGTTAGAGGTGGTGTACTTCAGTAATTCAGTACAAAGTAGGTAGTTCCTTTCTAGAGCACTCTGTCTCCTTCTCTGCTTTGTCAAGGAAAGGAATGAAGCAGTTGCCTGTGCCAGTAAGGAATCACATTAGCTAATTTAGTTGGTGTTTTTAACCTGGAATGATAAATAACACATAATGCTGTGTGGGACAAAACAGCAGCAGCAGCAGTTTGAGCAGCTCAGTTCTGTGTTCAGAACCTGTAAGAGGGATCTTCAGGGCTAATGACTTCCTGGTACTAGGAGTCTGTCAGCTAATAAGCAACAAAATTCCTACTCTGAATGAACTTAATAGAAAAAATACTTGAAGTAAGTGTTTCATTGACCTAGCAACTAACTTGTGCTGAATGGGCTTAAAAATCCTGCTAAAAGATAGATACATCACTTTTGTGCTGCCTCACTCTTGAGTCTTCAAAAAATGCCAGCATCTTGGTTTGGAAGCTAAAATGGTGTAAGTGGGGAGGTGAAAAGCAGCAGACAGAGATCTTCTAGAAGTTACAGAAACAAGAATTTCTGGATCTATTCCATGGATTTATGGGAGAGCCTGGTGAAAGAACCATTCTGTGCTGGGTGCTACTTTGTCTACCAGTGTAGACCAAGAATTGTTTTAGAAGCCAACACATCTGTGGGGACAGGGTCATCACTAGTCAAAACTGAGAAGAAGGCTTTCAGGAGGAGTGGGTTTTGTAGTTGAATATAAGAAAATTAATCCTACTTTGGTCCTAGGGCACAACTTTAGAAATAACTATTGTGCAACAAGCACCGGGATTTTCTCAGTTACAGGAAAACAATAAATATTGGAGGCTTTGCTGCTATTCAACACTAGACTGTTCTTAACACTTTTCTTGAAATGCAGCCAGGATTTTATAGTATACATGTAAGAAATACATCTGTTTTTTGTTTTAGAACTGAGGTTTTGATGTGATTATGTATGTGAATTTATGTAATTTCTATGAAAAGTTGTAAAATGTGACAAGTTCATGCATAATAAATGCAACTGAGTAAAAGGGTGTGTTCTGTCATTCTGAACTTCATCTACAGCTGCTTCAATGACCAGTGGCTGCAGACGTTGGAACACTGAAGTTCTTGCAACACAGTTTTGTTACTTTAAAACTAGCCTGAAACTGCTCTGACGAGGTTGGTTGTGCTCTCAGTTTGATGCTTTGCATTTTAGCATTGTTCTCCTTCCTGGGTAATGTTTTTCCATCGCATTTTCTGTTCCTTTTGTTCTATTCTTTTTGTTTTCTATTCCTCTATGCTGTTCTCCAGGACTGAGGACCAGGCTGCTTCCTCTAGGAATGTCTTTTGAGGGCATTGCTCAAACTCTCTTTTTCAGGACTATTTAAGCTAACGGCGGCAGTGGATAGCAGCACCTGGCAGTGCAGGTTGCCAGCTGTGACCATGCCCCGGGCACTGCACAGCCAGGTACTGTCGCCTGCATGTGTGTGTCTTCAGCATATGCCCTCTCCATCTTCTTTTCTGAGATGTTTTACGAGTGGTGGGGGAGGGACTTCTGACACTTGTACAGGCTCCAACCACCCGCCCAGCATCTTCCCTGCTCACCCCGAACACTGTCCACTCAGGGCCAGGAGTGAGGGGAGCAGGTAGGGACCGCAGAGGCACTGAGGGGCCGGGAGAGGAGGCACTGAGGGGCCGGGAGAGGAGGCACTGAGGGGCGCGGAGAGGAGGCACTGAGGGGCAGGGAGAGGAGGCACTGAGGGGCAGAGACGCTTCGCGGACTCTCCTCTCTCCTGGGTGGCCGCGGAGGCGACTCGGCTGTGTGGGTGGCTCCCTGGCGGGGCAGGGACAAGCTCTGAGGCGGGGGGCGCCCGCCTGCTCCCGGCGCCCGATCGGCAGCGAGAGCCCCCATGCTCCCGCTCCCTGCCCCAGCGCGGCGCCTCCGGCTGGGGGAAGGTTCCTCCGCAGCCCTTGCCGTGGCAGGACACATCGCTTCTGCTGCAATGTGTTTATCGCAGCCGCTGCCGGTCTAAGTTCAGGCGCTGTCTTGACCAGCCTCGGACACCCTTGGTCCATCACCGGTGCAATCAGCACCTGAGCACAGCTTTGATCTTGAATCTTTCGATTTCCCTGTCCGCAGTGACATCCCTACGGTGCTGCATAGGCAGAGAGCAGTAACATCTCCCAAAGTTTCAGAGAAAAAAGACAAAGCGAAACCTTCTCTCCTTGTGGCCGGAGGGGTGGCATGGGCTCCGCTACCCCCCAGTGCAGCCTTCCCCGGGCGTGGGGCCGCAAACCTGCCTGGGGGTGACCACACGTGAATCCGAACAGCTGGAGACACTGGTGATGCTCCTAATGCAATTACAGCTGCTGAAATGCATGAATATTTGCAGGTCCACGGTCTTACCGTGGTAAGCTACTAGTGAATTGCAAGCAGAGCAGCAATATTTACCGTGTTAGTGCTTCTCCTGATTGATGTTGATGTGACCCTTGGCAAAATCTCTTTGTACCGACATAGGTACAAAGGGAGATATTTATAGCATATGTATGTGGCGTAAGGGAAATATTTCCAGTCTTTATTCTTCTATAATTTCCTTTTTTTCCACACTGGAAAGGGAAGAGGTGAATTGTTTGTTATCCTTTGGGAACACACTACTCTGCTGTTTCTCACTGCAGCCCTACATTTACCTCTATTTCCTGCTGACCCGCTGTTACATCATTTTGTACTTCCCTCTAAAATAGCTATTATACTTTAGGAACTCATGAAGCTGACTTTGAAACAAATTGTTTGGGTTTGCTTTTGGGTTTTGTTTTTCCATATAACATTTATCTACAAGACCAAGAGTTAGTTCCAAGTTTCAGAAAGCCACGTTTTGCCTTTCAGAGTTTGAAATCAAACCTTTAGCTCAAGTCTTGTTAGATTGCATCCACGCCAACATCAGCTCTGAGTTTCCACACACAACAGTTTGTATTTGCACAGACTTTAAAATGCACACTCAAAAATACCCCTGGAGAGTTCAGTGTCTTAACACTTCATTGATATAAGTAATCACATCATTACCTTGCAAAACTGTTTTTCCCAGCTGGCTCTTACACTGCAGATGGAAATGGATAGTTTCAGCTAAGTCAAAGGGAAGTTCAGCTCTGCTGAGAACAAGGTCCAGCACAGCCCTGCACCCCTGAGGCCAAGTGTTGACACAGTGCTGTGCAAAACATCCAGCATTTAGAAGGTTATTTACAGTATCCAATCATTGGTGTGAAAAAACAGTGCCCATTTTAGCTTCTGCTAAGCTTCAGACTACTTCTGAACTGCTTCTTTTTATCCTGAAATAAGAACACTCTCTTAAATTTGTGAAAACATTCAGATTTCAAGATTGAACACTCACTGAATACATAAAAATCTTGCTCTAGGCACACAGACAATGCAGTCTGAGTTCTGCTGTCATCCCAGTGGGTACCATGATGTCACAGAATCAGACTGTAAGGGGTTGGAAGGGACCTAGAAGATCATCTAGTCCAACCCCTCTGCCAGAGCAGGATCACCTAGATCAAATCACAAAGAATCTTCCCATGTTACAGCCCTTTGTGACTACACCAACCAGCAAGTTTAAGTTTTTTGTTTTTGTTTTTTTTTAAATCAGAATTTAATATTTTTTAGAGAGAAAAAGCCAGCAACATGTTTCAGTGAATGATTACTATTTATTTGTATCAGAAATTGAGTAGGGAAAATTTTTACCCACTGCTTCCACATGAATCCCCAGGGAAACTAGACACATTCCCACATTTTTTTTGTGCATCACATTTTTTTGATGCACTTTGACAGCCGAAGAATACAAATTCTGAAGTGTACAAAACTGAAAATGAGATGCCATTTGAAGTGCATACTCTATTTTTACAAAATATACAATCAACCAGCTAGTTGATAAACATGCCATGAAAGATCCCAATCAGTGCCCCTTTCTCAAAGCTTTCATGGTACCAGCATGTCTAAAAAGAACATTTACAGGAATTTTGTAGACTGACAACTGGCATCCAAGGGCACTTTGGTACTTGGTTTATTTTTACATCTGCAAAGGAATGTGCATCTATTTTTCTTGTTATTTTATTGAAGTTAATTGAATAATTATGGTTATAGAAAATATCCAGTGCCACACTAAATCCATATAGTTATTTATAAGACATAACTGTTAAATAGTTACTCTTCACCTTTCTTGCCTTCTCATAGTTACCTGTACTTCTCAACTGATGGCCATGAATACATATGAAAGTTACATAAATAACAATGTAAAATATGTTAGAATTCTCTTTTCTTTTTCTTTTTTCTGTTTCTTTTTCTTTTCTTTTCTTTTCTCTTTTCTTTTTTTCTCTTTTCCTCTCTTTCTCTCTTTTATTCCCCAAGAAAACCTCCACAGGTTTACCTGCAGGGCTGTTTCTTGGTTCAGACAAGTTTGACAATCTTTATATGATGATTTTTCAAAGCTCCAGAAAGGGTGTAATGTTAATTTTTATTTATTTTTTTTCTCTGGAGAGAAATTTGAAACTCCTGTTAGGCCCTGCCATTATGAATCTGATTAAGGTTTCAAGTTCATATAGATGGGGGGTTACATATAGACAATGATTAAAGTTTCAGTTATCCAGGTTCTTGTTTGCTGTTCTTTCATTCATTAGAAACTGTGTGCTGCAAGACAAAATTCTATTACTAAATTATGAGCAATGACACTGCTGATCTTTGCTCATCTTTATACAATTTACAAAAAAATGCTGACATCTCAAGGGTAATTCAGTGACTGGGTATGACTTTTTCTGGTTGTAAATGAAAGGACTACCATGCTTTCCTTTACATGTAGGCTAGTTATTTCTGCTGATATAAAAAAAGGAGATGTGAAATGTTTATTTTGACAAACAAAACGTAAAATAAAACTCAGTGTATTTTTGACCTCCAGTGCCAAGAAGAACAGCCTGTGCAAAGAGAGACAGTTTTCTGTTTGAAGTTCTTACTCATTGTAGTGCCATGTTCCCAACAGCCCATTAATTTAAATGACAGGAATAGAGCACTGTGCAGCACTGGGGCTGCCCGAACAAAGGTTTCTTTTCAATGGTCTATTTTTATGCTCTATTTATAATGCTGTAGCAGATATTTTAGGAAAACTACTATTAAGCAAATAGTTCCATAGTAGTGTATTTTCAAGTATGTTTTAGCTGTTTGGTTTGGCAGCCCATCTTAATGAGACAAATTACAGGCTTTGCAGTAACAGCTCATCAGGAGGGAGGATGGGCTTGACCTTAAGGTCTGACTTCTGGAGATCTGAGTTATCAGATCTGAGCTGCATGACCCCTGGCTATCTCTTATCTCTGTGTGCTTCAATTCTCTACCTATAGAATGAGGGATAATACTCTCTTTGCTTTCCCATATCATAAACTCTCACTTTGCTTGACTATATATGAAGCCGGCCAGGACCACTAGTGTGGTGCTGACTTTGGTGCTATTGCAGTAATACATTCTACATTGTTATTATGAAGGTAATTCCATAAAGATGTGATGTTAGGTGTTAAAAATATACGTATATATTATCAATATATAAGTATAAAGAAAAAATGGGGCTTTCACAGTTGTTTTGGAGACTGACATTATTTCACCCTAAATATTGTCCTACACAGGGTCTGAATTGAACAGTCAACAGCATGTCCAATTTCAGTCTGAACAGTACAGACCACTAAGAGTCGCCTTGGATGGATCCTTCTTAATGCCTCTGGAAATCCACCTGAAGTACCTGATGTTTGATTTGGTCTTTTAAACTTTCACTAGTTGTTCTGAAAGTCAAAGGATTTATTCCGAATGTTTCAGCCTGGTAGGTTTCATGTGCATCTTCCCATCACCAGCCTGTTTCTTCCACCCCCTGCTGCATCCTAGCATCTCACTGAGACAGGGGCCTTTCATCCAGATCTTGCAGACTGTGACTGGCAGGATTGATGAAGATGTGACTCTCGTGGCTCTATTAGGTCAGCTGTTGTTGATCTGATCAACTTCTCCATTGTTTAATTGTTGCTCCTTTAAAACACTGAAAAGGCCATTATGAAATTCCTGGGGAAAAAAAAAAAGAAAAAAAGAAAAAAAGAGAGGAATAGCCATTAATGAGAGGTTTACTAGTATAATATCTCACACAAAACAGAATATATTATTTATGAAATATATCATAGAAATTTGGGGTATTTTTAAACTTTATATATTTCCACCTAAAAGGTTAAGAAAAACAAACCCCAAACAATTAAAAAGCCAAAACCAAGAAGGTTTCTAATGTAAGATTTTCTACCATTTTTCTTGGTCCTGTTTTGCATATGTAACTGATGAAAAATAATGTTCAATCATCCCATCATTTCAAATGTGAAAAGGAGAGGCTGCTGTGCTTATCCCTGTTTCCAACCACCTGCTGAAATTCAGGCTTAAAAGGGTCCATCCCGTTTGCTTCTGCAAATAGCTTTATCTATATGTACAGCTCACTGAGATAAATAACATTACTCCTGTGAGTCAAGTTACCCAGGCATGTAAATATTTGCTGAATTAAGACTAAAACTGGAAGAGAATGTAAATGTAGATGTCAAATCCTACTTCAGATAAAGGAGCTGAGCACTCACAATGATGACTGGAGTTGAGTTAGCTCAGGTGCCTGTCACTCCTTACTCCCCAGTCAAGCCTTATGGACTTCTAAACAGGTTTTTAAAGCAGAATTAGCTAAATGCCTACTAAATGTATTAAGAATGAATAAATACACCGTTTTGGTTTGACTTTTGTTACAGGCAATCGGCTCACCACAGAAAATGGGATAACACTGAAAATACATTTTATCTTGATACTTTGTAGGGAAAATAATTCCAGTGTAAATATACGTGTATTGCACTGCAATCCCAAGCAAAAAGCATTGTATACTGTTTCAGAGCACATTGGAGAAGGTGTAGGTGCTTTCTGCATAGACAATCTCCAGATTATGGCTGCTGAACTGGAGGAAAGGGGGTTAAATTTAACTTGTCTTAAGGCAAGCCATTCAGGATCGATTGAAGAAGTCTCAGTGCCTGAATTCCACCGTCCCTGCCATTCAGTCTCCACATGCTGAGTGCGCTGCTCACTGCTTATCTTTCAGGCTGATGCTTAAACGGACCATCTCTTTTTGTAAAGAAGGCAGTTGGGAAGACTCTGGCGTTCAGTCGTAAGGCATCCTTCTGGCTTGTCCCTCTACCTGCAGCTCAATTCTGCCACTCGGTATGCAGCCCCGACCGAGAATAAATGTAAGAGATGCTAATCTGTTTTACCTTGCAAGTTTAGCATCCATCTGCACATTCCCCGTGCACAGACAGCACTATAGAGTGGAACGGTACCTCTTTGCACGGCTGTTTTGGCAGTGGTGTTGGCTCTTTTCACCAAGGCATTGCCAAGATTCTTGGCAATAGCGTTGTCAAAAAATTGACTTTAATCTTTTCATTGTTAAGCACTTAGTTAAATCAAAACATTGAGTCCACAGAGCGCAGGCTCTGTCAGTATTTATGATGCTATCGTGCCCGAGGCGACAACATTATTTTAATACATACTGAGTTCAGAAGATGCAAAACTACCGACTGCATGTTTTATTCATTCTTAAATTGCAAGAGCGCTTCGGTTTTCTTTTGATGCCGGCTCTATTTGCATACGGTACCTGTGTGCTTCTGCGGGCACTTAGTATTCGAATGTATATGCCCTCATCAGCTATAAAGCATTAATGTTTTGCACTTGTATAGCCTTTCATCCAAGGAGCTCAAAGTCTTTCGCTGACAATGATTAAGAATTACAGTGCCCTTTGAAGTGAGTAAATACTGCTACCTTCATGTTCCTGACGGGCAGGGTGAGGTGACTTTGGCCAGCACCCGACGTGAAAGTGTCAGTGCCTCAAGTCCCAAAGCATCCGTGCGGGCTTCACACTCGTCACGCTGCCTCGCGGCTTTACCAACAGCCTTAAAAGTTTGTAGGGCAGTAGTTCGCCCTATTTATACTCAGATATGGGTATTTTCAACTCCGCCTCGGCAAAGACTCCCGTGCGGGGAGCGATGCCCTGGGAGGCACCCGACAGATGCACCCCGCACCCCTCCAAAGCCCCCTTTTCCACNTACTTTAAAACACTGAAAAAGACATTATTAAATTCCTGGGGAAAAAAAAAAAGAAAAAAAGAAAAAAAGAGAGGAATAGCCATTAATGAGAGGTTTACTAGTATAATATCTCACACAAAACAGAATATATTATTTATGAAATATATCATAGAAATTTGGGGTATTTTTAAACTTTATATATTTCCACCTAAAAGGTTAAGAAAAACAAACCCCAAACAATTAAAAAGCCAAAACCAAGAAGGTTTCTAATGTAAGATTTTCTACCATTTTTCTTGGTCCTGTTTTGCATATGTAACTGATGAAAAATAATGTTCAATCATCCCATCATTTCAAATGTGAAAAGGAGAGGCTGCTGTGCTTATCCCTGTTTCCAACCACCTGCTGAAATTCAGGCTTAAAAGGGTCCATCCCGTTTGCTTCTGCAAATAGCTTTATCTATATGTACAGCTCACTGAGATAAATAACATTACTCCTGTGAGTCAAGTTACCCAGGCATGTAAATATTTGCTGAATTAAGACTAAAACTGGAAGAGAATGTAAATGTAGATGTCAAATCCTACTTCAGATAAAGGAGCTGAGCACTCACAATGATGACTGGAGTTGAGTTAGCTCAGGTGCCTGTCACTCCTTACTCCCCAGTCAAGCCTTATGGACTTCTAAACAGGTTTTTAAAGCAGAATTAGCTAAATGCCTACTAAATGTATTAAGAATGAATAAATACACCGTTTTGGTTTGACTTTTGTTACAGGCAATCGGCTCACCACAGAAAATGGGATAACACTGAAAATACATTTTATCTTGATACTTTGTAGGGAAAATAATTCCAGTGTAAATATACGTGTATTGCACTGCAATCCCAAGCAAAAAGCATTGTATACTGTTTCAGAGCACATTGGAGAAGGTGTAGGTGCTTTCTGCATAGACAATCTCCAGATTATGGCTGCTGAACTGGAGGAAAGGGGGTTAAATTTAACTTGTCTTAAGGCAAGCCATTCAGGATCGATTGAAGAAGTCTCAGTGCCTGAATTCCACCGTCCCTGCCATTCAGTCTCCACATGCTGAGTGCGCTGCTCACTGCTTATCTTTCAGGCTGATGCTTAAACGGACCATCTCTTTTTGTAAAGAAGGCAGTTGGGAAGACTCTGGCGTTCAGTCGTAAGGCATCCTTCTGGCTTGTCCCTCTACCTGCAGCTCAATTCTGCCACTCGGTATGCAGCCCCGACCGAGAATAAATGTAAGAGATGCTAATCTGTTTTACCTTGCAAGTTTAGCATCCATCTGCACATTCCCCGTGCACAGACAGCACTATAGAGTGGAACGGTACCTCTTTGCACGGCTGTTTTGGCAGTGGTGTTGGCTCTTTTCACCAAGGCATTGCCAAGATTCTTGGCAATAGCGTTGTCAAAAAATTGACTTTAATCTTTTCATTGTTAAGCACTTAGTTAAATCAAAACATTGAGTCCACAGAGCGCAGGCTCTGTCAGTATTTATGATGCTATCGTGCCCGAGGCGACAACATTATTTTAATACATACTGAGTTCAGAAGATGCAAAACTACCGACTGCATGTTTTATTCATTCTTAAATTGCAAGAGCGCTTCGGTTTTCTTTTGATGCCGGCTCTATTTGCATACGGTACCTGTGTGCTTCTGCGGGCACTTAGTATTCGAATGTATATGCCCTCATCAGCTATAAAGCATTAATGTTTTGCACTTGTATAGCCTTTCATCCAAGGAGCTCAAAGTCTTTCGCTGACAATGATTAAGAATTACAGTGCCCTTTGAAGTGAGTAAATACTGCTACCTTCATGTTCCTGACGGGCAGGGTGAGGTGACTTTGGCCAGCACCCGACGTGAAAGTGTCAGTGCCTCAAGTCCCAAAGCATCCGTGCGGGCTTCACACTCGTCACGCTGCCTCGCGGCTTTACCAACAGCCTTAAAAGTTTGTAGGGCAGTAGTTCGCCCTATTTATACTCAGATATGGGTATTTTCAACTCCGCCTCGGCAAAGACTCCCGTGCGGGGAGCGATGCCCTGGGAGGCACCCGACAGATGCACCCCGCACCCCTCCAAAGCCCCCTTTTCCACAACGACACACCGCAGCCCGGCGGAGACCCGGCTTGGCTTTCTGTGTCAAATGCCTCTAAGCCGTTACAGCAGGAGCGGTGCTCACAGCGGGCGGGCACCGCTGCTCCGCATGCTCCTCGGGACGCGGTGCCTCCTCCCGCCCGGCGCGGGTGCCCCCCGAGCGGCTCTTACCTCAGCGCGGCCGGCCGGGGCTCAGGGGAAGGGCACCCTGGAGTGCAGCGGCATGCAGCGCCGCTGCGAGCAGCCGTGCCGGTGGATCTTCCTGCGCAGGGCCAGGTTGGCTGCGGGGAGAGAAGGAAGGCGTGAGGGGGGGGGGCGGCGTTGCGGGAGCGAGCGGTCCCGCTCTCCGCGACGGGGCGGCCCCGGCGCTGATGTTCCCCGGGGGGCTACCGGTGCCTTCCCGCGCTGGCGGTGCTTCCCGGGGGCAGGTTTGCGACAGCTGCCTGTCTTGAATCCCGGTTTATCCCGCTCACCCCTCGGCTGCCAGACTCTCGAGGTGCTGCTGCATCCCCTCACGCCCCCACTACAAGGAGATCGGAAGCGCCCAGACCCGAAGCAGCAAAACGCTTCGTAAATGGCTTAGCGGCGGAATGCAAACAGCTCCAAACTCGTCCCGGAGGACACAAACCGCGGTTAAATGAACACGCCGGAGGTGTCCGCGGCAATCCCGCACTCACACCCCGCACACCCCGGCACACGCGGCCGGGCTGAGCATCGCTTACCTGGCCTCTGCCCGTGGGCAGGGAGGAGGCTCGCCAGGAGAAAAACCACGATGCAAACGAGCAGCAGCTGGAGCCTCATGTCTGCGGGCAGCGTGGAGAAAGCTGAGATGTGCGTGTTGGTGCGTGTGCGGGTACAGGCGAAGAAAGGCGTGGAATTGCGCAGCCCCAGCCCAGCTCACATGCCGGTGACAGGCTCCAGCAGGGTCAGCGATCAGGCAGGGACAAGGTTCGTGGTTTGCAGTGCGGGCAGTTTGCCTCCCTCTCTTCCCTCCTTTTTTTTCCCGCCTCGTCACTCCCCCTTATTTTCCATAAGCAAACACCGCAGGAATGAAAAGCCCGTGTAAACAGGAGTTTCTGTCAGTGCATTAGGGGCGAGCAGCCTCTCAAACAATGCAACCCAAGAGGGGAAAAAAAAAAAGAAAAAGTCAAACAAGGTCCGATGTTCCCTCCTCCATTTGCAACTGTTTAAACCTTTGCATTGCCCATATTGGTCCCACATGCAGAAAGTGGCAGGAAGCCCTCGCCCCTCCTCCCCCCTTTGAGCCTCCTGAAAGCGGAGCCTGGGGAGCCCCCTCCAAAGCCCCTCTTCTCCTCGCCGCCAAACTGCTTTCTCCCTAAACTACCCGCCAAGTTGTGGCTATTCAAAGTGCAACTGCTGGCAGTTAAGGGTAATGGGTGTCTTTGTACCGTCAAGTATTTTAAAGAATTCGAATATTCTGAAATTGCGAGGTTGATTTTGGTTTTGGTTGGTTGTTTGTTTTTTTTTAACCGTGTCGGGTACTACAAGATGCATTTTGGGGAAAGCAGTTTTGGATGGGATGTGACATTCGCATAGCCCACCTGTACAGTGCATTATATTGCTGTACAACTACCTGAAAGGACATTGGAGAAAGTTTGGTGCTGGTCTCTTCTCACAGGTAATAAGTCTGGAGGTGAGGGAAAACTTTTCACTGGCACAGGCTGCCCAGGGAGGGGTTGAGTCCCCAGCCCTGGGTGTGTTTAAGGGGTGTTCGGATGTGGGTTTGAGGGATGTGGTTTAGGGGTGAACTTTGTAGAGTTAATGGTTAGGCTTGATGATCCCAAGGGTCTTTTCAACCGGAATGATTCTGTGATTTCTACCAGGTGATGGCGAGAGCTGCCTGCAGGCAGAGCGCGGGTGAGAAGACAGAGAAACCCTCTGAAATGTCTTAGCAGTGATGGCTTTGAAATCCAGTGAATTACTGGCACCAGTTAAAATTCAACCGGTCCTTTTCTCATCTTCAACCTGCTGTTTTATTGGCATGGAAGAGCACCTACTGACTTGGAAAATGAAAGTTTGCTTTAAAACATGCAGGAAAAATGTTGATTCTTGTATAGATTAAGTACTATGGTTATTCATAAGTATTATCCAGAGCTGTCCAAAGTTGTTCTTTGCCTAATTCCCTAAAGTGTAGAACATTTGTTTTGTTGTTGTTTGTTTGTTTTTTTTAAATTCAGTTGTCCCTGTAGGTTTTTTTTTTTCCTCCCTGTTGTGTTTTTTCCCCATTTTCTTTAAAAGGGTTTAACTCAGAAGTGAATTCTAGTCCCTCCTTGTAGAGTTATATACATCATTACCGAGTTGCTTGATTTGCCTGGGTAAAGCATACCTGTATGCTCTAAAAGACAAGCTTGCAGCTTGAATACATGCTGGAAATAATTACTAGGTGTTGTTTTCCAATGGTGTGGACTGCTGCTGAAGATGTCTCAGACAACAGTTAACAAGGGGAATCCTGCAGTGGGTGCTGGCATTGCTCTGGCATAACCAGCACAAGCTTTGCAGTGTTCATCTGTGCAGGCTGGAGGTCACTGTTTTCTCTGTGCAATCCGTGGCCTTGAAACCAGACTTCAGCGTGACACTGATGCCAGTGGCTCAGCTGGAATCAGGATGAGGCCAGTGACAGAACTGTCCCAAAGAGTGTGTAATTTCAAATAGAAAGGTGTTAGAGGAGTGGAGGTGTAGAGAAGTGGTGTGGTTTTGGCTAGAATACGTTTTCTTCCTGGTATCTGGTCCAGTGCTGTGTTTTGGATTTAGTATGAGAATAGTGTTGATAACACACTGGTGTTTTTAGTTCTTGCTAAGTAGTGGCTGTGCTAAACGAAGGATTTTTTTTCATCTTCTCATGTTAAACCCAAAACACAGCACTGTGCCAGCTACTAAGACGAAAAATAACTTTATCTCAGCCAAAATCAGGGTACTAAGTCCCCCAGCAAATCTGTGGCAGTGTCGGGGTTGACATCCTCAACATCCTAAATCTCCCTTTCAGATGCCACCTCCACCGGGCCGCCTTCAGGGATGTGTTCATGTCACCGTGAATGAGGAACACACTGGCCGCATTGTTCAGGGCCCTGTAAATGATGATGACGACCTTCAGTCAGCAGTGAGCTATATAAGGTTCACCTCATAACCTCAAGGTGTGTGCTGGCTGCTGCAAAGTGAAAGGTAATAATAGACTTCAAAGTGATAGGGACTCTGTAAATAGCTAAAAGGGCAAAAGAATGCATAGACCATTGCCAGACCCTCGGGCTATCTAGGGCTCTTTTGTACGTGGTGAAGTTTACTGGCGTTCTAAGGACATCGGTTTTCAGAAAATGCAGCATTTAAATGTAATATTTATGTTTTCTTAACCAGATCTTAGTACAAATGGTTCACTCCGCAGTTACTCCATGCAAAGTTTTTTTTGACTAATGAAGTCCAAGCCTCTGTAACACAATCATCACAGATTTCTTGTATTCTTCACCTAAACTAGAGTAATATTTTGATGTTTACTTCCAAATAAACTTCCAAAATGTATTATTCCAATTATAGTTCCTTTGCAGCAGCGTTTTCCTTCAGGTACTTTCTTTCATATGGCATATAACTGCCTGAAAAAAGGTAAATAACTGGACAAAATATAGTGAGGTAATGTTTCTTCTGCCTTTTTCATAGTGTTTACTGTTTGGTTTGGTTTTTTTTTATTTGGCTTAAGAAGAAAGGGAATGTAAAGTACCTGGGAAAGCTGGATGTCTGTAGATAATGCTTTATGAGCTAGAAGCATTACCTCTATGAATCCAAAGCTTGCTTTCTCTCTTATGATCTGAAAACAATGCAATAAAGAGATGATGTTTTCAGCATTTATTACCTATGTCATTGCCATTTTTCCAGCAGCTGCTCTCTTCCTAATCTCCCCTTGATAGGATCAAACCAGTCAAATGATCAGTTTAATTCCAGAAAGTGGAAAAAAAAAAAGTAGAACATCAGAGAAATAATTTCAAACTTTACAAGGAAGATTTAGGATTGCCTTTCCTGGATATCAAACACTAAGTAAGTTACACACATGCCATTGTCTTTTGCTTGACAGACTTCAATAAGTCATTTTCAGTACTGTATCATTTCACTGGATATAAATTGTTCTGCATGACAGTTTTAGTACAGCGTTGAGTTTTACAGTCTATTTGGGAAAAAATAATTTGAAATTATGGTGCTATTTCTAAAAGAAAGATTGGGAGAAATAAGGGGAAAAATGTAAAATTTTTAATAGTAATATTAAAATAATAATAATTTATCACATATTTTAAAAAATAGAAAATATTTTAATAATTTAAATGAGCAAAGTGATTAGAAGCACGAAGGATAAGATAATGTGTAGAAATAGTAACATTCATAGTAAAAAGAAGTAGAATAAACAGAGCTGGATGAGAAAGAAATGAGAAAGAAACTTGAGCACTTCCCAGTCAGGAGCAAGAATTCATCATTTCCTGTTGGGTTGCTAGTTAGAAATGGAGTCCTACCTTTCCTTTGAAGGCCACTAGGTAACTACAAAACGCTGGTGATTATTGTTCATCTTTGAGAACAGCTCTCAGATGCCATCAGTATAAAATACTAAATGAATCTTCTCAAGTGCAGGAATTAATTAATACATGGCAGCACTGTTTTCAATCTCTGTATCTCAGATACCCCCTCGGATGTGATCTCTTCCCCTCCAAGACATCTTAAAAAATATGTTGGTAATTGTGGATCTCCACTGTGCTGTGAGAAGACTTGCTGAATGCTCAGTGGAATATAAAGGATGTTTTTCTTCAGCCCAAGGCACAGCATCAGAAGCTAAATATAATGTTTGCCTTCTTCATTGACTATAGTAATGAAGGCTGCTTTTTCTAGACAAAACTCATTAGCTTGAAAATTACAACTTTGGGAGAAAATGATGGTTTTATGTAATGATTTTAATCTGTGCTTGGAAATGACAGCCTACTTAGAAACTAAAATCTGCTCCTCCTCTTTTCTGTTTTCTGCTTTTTCTGGAGGAGAGGTGGAAGGAAAAAAAAATAAAAAGAAAAAAGAAATGCACTTCCTTGCCTGTTTGCTGCCTGTCCTGCCTGGGGGGTAACAATGCTCCGGAAGATAAAGAGGGTGGTGATCAGGCAGCAGGAATGCACACCAGTAACCTGACACTGGAGACTGAAAGGAAACTGGGGACAGGCCAGACTGGGCTAAACCCTGTATAATTTGGTTTTAAACTGGGAGGAAATGTTGCTGTATCTGGGGCAGCATCTTCGGAGTCCTCCTGCACTATCAGTCATAATGACAGTGACTAGAATAATAATAAAAATAGGAAAAACATGCTCTAGTAGTCTCAGTCTTGCTTCCTTTTATAGCAATCTGTAGGGTTAATTTCATTTAATACAATGAAAGCCATATCAGCCACATACCTGATAAATTACCTCCTGGACAAATGCTGATTTTATCAGTTACAGACAAAACTGTATGGAAGGATTTTCCTTTTTAGACAGGAAAATGTCTGCAATACATTGTAGACTTGAAGGTGCACTTTATTTTTCAGTTGTTTTCTATCATGAACAAGTAATTTGTTTCTAAGATTCAGGTAGGAAGCCTGTGCATTGTTATTTTATTTTGTTGTTGTTTTGTTTTTTAAATAGGAAAACAAAGAAGTGAACTCTGGAGCAGCAGTGCCTGGGATCCCCACCAGACCAACCATATGTTCTGTATCAGGCAACCCATTCAGGGTCAGATTCTTCTCTGGCACTGGTTATAATTTCAGAGCTTTTTAATTTAAAGAGACATTTATATTGTCTTGAATTAATGATGGTTAAAAAAAAAAAAAGAAGAGAAAAAAAGGCAGCAACAGCACCACAACCCAAAATGCTTGCAAAGCACAAGTTTCTATAATGAATTTTATTTGCTGTTTGACTTTCAAATGTGTAACTGTCTTTACATATCTAGACCCTTTGTGCCCTCGGTTTCAACAGGGAAAGTCTTTAAAAAGCCTATTTTTCAGCTATAATGAAAACTCTCCTAAGTGATTATGTCAATAAGGGGAACAAGGTTACCTTTCTGCTATAGCTTCTAACCTGCATATTTAGGAAAGAGAGGTGCTTACTCAAGTATTTAACATACATATCACTGGTTATATCTGCTGGGAAAGGTTCAGTGAAGAAACACAGATGTATTTTAGTCCTAAACTCTTAAAATTTAAAGCTTCATATGCAGTTGGAAAATGGTTGCTTTTATCTAAATCTATTGATTTAGTTGTACAAATTTTGGTCAGGTTTTTTGGATAGGAAGACTCAATTTCCTGGAGATCATTTTCTGCTGATCTTCTGTTTTGGATTGGGGCAGCCACTAGCCACAGCAAAATTTTAATGCAGGAAGTGCTAGGATGTGCTTGGCCAATTTCTGTGGGGACAGGATGAGTGATGACTTGAGAGAGAATTGCAAATAACCCTCCAGCTTTTTGCATATTTATAAATCTGACTTTGGGTAGTAAATTTGGTTTGCAGTTTCGGTAGATATTTATTTATTTTCCCTTCTGTTTTTTTCATGCAGTTTACCATTAGGGATATGGTGTTGCATAAGGGGCTCTGCAGGAGGGTGAGCTCAGACTCCCATAGTGTGATAACTATTCCAAATAGTTGTATTTATACCATTAACACTCTGCAAGCTTGGTCACCAAATTGCAACGAGGTTAAATGTGTGCTGACTCTGTGGGTTTTCCTCCCAAGGTTTGGATCTTTCTAGGGCTGAATTTTGCCTCCTGGCAAAAAGTTTGCTGCTTTGCTTTGCTCTTCTTCAGTGCTGAGGCTGTGCATTTTGTATTTTGCCTGCCTGATTATCTGCTGTGGGCAGGAAGGTCAGCCTTCCTGGTGCTGACACGACTGGTGAGAGGTGCAAATGTAGGAGTTTTTCACTTTTCCAGGCTTTATGTGAGCTGAAAAGCAGGAATTGTGAGCTTACCTTCAAATAAAAGATACCCACACGTGGAAAAGAACAAAGGCAAGAAAGTCAAGCTTTTTATTTAGGAAAGAGGTGAGTTTCACATTGAATTCTTACATTGGTTGTCCTTTGACTGCTGTGTGGGAAAAGCTGGTGTCTTCTGAGTGCATATTATACAGTCCTGTTTAGTGTAAAGTTCTGCAGTGCTTACTCTAAGGGTAACAGCACTAGCTATCTAGCCTTGGCTATTTTATTAGCTATTCTGGATATTCTACCTAATAACAGACTTTCCAGGGGACAGGATTTACATCATAGAGTTGTGAGACCTGTGTTGTGCCATCACCTTCCTCTGATTACCTACCCTGGATAATTCAGCTTTTCTCTGCCTTAACTTTTGCACTGAGCTGACTGTTCTGAGCCATGCCTCACGTGGATCTCATACACTCATGATTTTACAATTTCTTCCACTGGTGAAGCTGCAGGTGGACAAGACAGAGAGCACTGTAACCTCTCACTCCCTTCTAATCCCATCAAGTGTTTCCTGGTTGTACAGCACCTATAGCTGCACCAAATAAGGTCCAGTCATTTTTATTATTTTATTTTTTTTATTGGAAAAGGGTTATCTCTATCAAAATGGAAAGGCCAAAGCCTAAATTAACAGGGATTATGTAGTGGATTTTTTTGCCATGCCTGATACCATGTACAGTGAAAGAATATTGTGTAGAAGCTGAAGCAACAATGCAGCAGTTCAGCAGTGCTTTGGGGTTTATTTGCTGATTTTGAAAGGTGATGGTGATTCTTGCTGTATATATATATATATATGTATTAAATAATCACCTCTAACATGAATAGAAGGCACAAAGTAAAGCTGAAAGTAAATTGAGTTGATACCAGTGTTCACCACAAGGATCCTTGTGTTAAGCCTTCAAAGATCCTGAGACTGCAGGCCCATCAAAGACTTTAACACATGCTGTGTGCAGGCAGAAATAGATGAATCCAGGAAACAAACCAGCAGCCAAACCCACCAATCCTCGGACAAAACACATGCTTCATGGCAGAGAGGTTACTTTAGGTTACTTACCCTAATGTTCATGAGGTGTGTTGCATCACAGCTTTAGAAACTCTCAGCTGAATTTGGCAGTGTTTTTATTTGCTTTTGAGCCCATTAAATGTTTTCAGCTTGCAAATTTCTACAGAATAGTCATAAAAATCTCAGTTACCAGAGTCCCTGTGGAATTTCCTTCTGATGTGTGCTGGTTTGTAAAGTCTGCTTTGCCAAAGGAGATATGGTCCTTGCTCCTTTCAACTTACTCCTTGTTGCAGAGTTTGCAACCTTTGAAAACACAAAGGTAGTGATCTGCAAAATCTGATTTTTTTTGGAAGAGTTCTTAAGTTAGGCAATAACTGCCTCTGTATGACTGTGTCCCCCAATCATAAACTGGTGTATTTCTTGATACTGAAAACATACTTACCTACAGGGTAAGAATTCCTATTTTCACTAACAACTTGCTTTTTGCTAAGGTGAGGAACTGTGTGCAGTTGCTCATGGTGATAGAGTGAGGATAGAGACAGAATTTGTTCTGAAATTATAACCCGACCTTGCAAAAAATTTACNTTTTGTCCTTCAAGGAGATAAAAATAATATCTGTTAATATTCTATAATATCATAATCCCAATGAAGGATGAATTTATAGGATGAGCTTCAGAGGTGTTTGCAAGACTGCAGGAATTTACCCATACCAGGTTTAGATGTGCTTTGCATGTTCAGGTAACCATGGCAGTGTAATACTGAGATAGCCACACTTCTGAGTATTTACTTGTGTTCCCTGATGTGTTTACAACCTGTTCTTAGGGCCATGCTGCCATGGTGACAGGGGTAGCTGTCCTCAGCTAACCAATTTAAGGCCATCATTGTATTGGTACTAATTTAATCGTGATTAACTGCTGTGTACTTAGTTAAATAAATTATATGAGGGGCATCTATAACGTATTAAAATATTAAGTGCATTTGAATTGAAGGTCACCAGCTACAACTCTGATTCTTTTCATCTGCTGTCCATCCCTGGCATGCAGCAGGATAAATAGGCCATGATTTATTTGTGTGTGATAATTCATGTGTTTCTCTATACCAACAGCAGGNTCATGAGGTGTGTTGCATCACAGCTTTAGAAACTCTCAGCTGAATTTGGCAGTGTTTTTATTTGCTTTTGAGCCCATTAAATGTTTTCAGCTTGCAAATTTCTACAGAATAGTCATAAAAATCTCAGTTACCAGAGTCCCTGTGGAATTTCCTTCTGATGTGTGCTGGTTTGTAAAGTCTGCTTTGCCAAAGGAGATATGGTCCTTGCTCCTTTCAACTTACTCCTTGTTGCAGAGTTTGCAACCTTTGAAAACACAAAGGTAGTGATCTGCAAAATCTGATTTTTTTTGGAAGAGTTCTTAAGTTAGGCAATAACTGCCTCTGTATGACTGTGTGTCCCAATCATAAACTGGTGTATTTCTTGATACTGAAAACATACTTACCTACAGGGTAAGAATTCCTATTTTCACTAACAACTTGCTTTTTGCTAAGGTGAGGAACTGTGTGCAGTTGCTCATGGTGATAGAGTGAGGATAGAGACAGAATTTGTTCTGAAATTATAACCCGACCTTGCAAAAAATTTACATACTCGAACTTTCATACATCAAAATAATTTGAGAACAAAATTTTCAAAACTGAGACAAGAGAGTTGTTTCACAACTTTTGGACCAATGTTACTAAATATGCATACTTTTTACTTGAGTGATTGTATAGCTAGTACCTTTTATTAGAGTAAGAGTATAATATTTATAATATATATTTTCTTTATANATGGTGACAGGGGTAGCTGTCCTCAGCTAACCAATTTAAGGCCATCATTGTATTGGTACTAATTTAATCGTGATTAACTGCTGTGTACTTAGTTAAATAAATTATATGAGGGGCATCTATAACGTATTAAAATATTAAGTGCATTTGAATTGAAGGTCACCAGCTACAACTCTGATTCTTTTCATCTGCTGTCCATCCCTGGCATGCAGCAGGATAAATAGGCCATGATTTATTTGTGTGTGATAATTCATGTGTTTCTCTATACCAACAGCAGGGTTTCATGACTTTAAATACTTAAAATACTAGGCTTATGAAAACTGTTTCTGGATCAAACAGCAATTGACTGCAGTCATCTTTGGAAGGCACCAGCAAGCTTGCTATGCTTGGTCCCATTTTTTCAGAGGATTAATGTGTATTTACTAGGACCTTTTATTTGAATCTCCATAGCAGCAAATTCATTTTACAGTGTTTTTGATAAAGAGAGCACTGGATAGTTTTCTCATTGTGTATCAGTATAATTGAATTGTTAATGTTTATACTGCAAATTTATTTTTTTTCTTTTTGGTTTGTCCAAGAAGACCCAAAAAGAACCGAATGGAAAAATAAGTTTTATTACACTCTAAAGTAAGCTTAAATGACTTATAGTGTCATATTTATAGAATGGTGACCACACTTTTTTGTAGAATTTTTTAGCACTTTTAAATACATTTAGTACTTTACAGCTATGGGGTTGAAATACATTATTTTCAGGGTTTGTTGCAGTTGTTACACATTAACTCACGGTGTGCTAAGTAAATGTTTGGCAACTGATCAGAAGCTCTAAACGGGGTCATAACATCTGGAGAGGTCCTGAGAGCTTACAATTCCTGTGTGTCTAAATTAATATTTTGGATATTAAGCATCTTTTGCAGCTTGTAGTGTAGAGCAGCAACTGATTTCCTCTGTGAAAGTTGTTGTTTCCTATCTGATTGCTGTTCATGAAAACATAAATACCTTTAATGTGCTCATGGTTTATCCTTGCCTAGACATTATCATTATAGGTGATATGATGCAGGAAGAACTGTGAAAGGAATTATTTTAGGCTAGTAAACCTGTTTCTTAAGATGTCAGGCTTAGTTGAAAGCAACCTGTTCATCCCATCATTTTGGAGGGAATAGTTTGTATTCCCCTCATATAATCTCTTCTAGTTTTGCAATAATTTGGCTTGATAGATTGACTGCATTTCAGTGACCACCAATGGGAACAGCATGGTAAGTAGAAATGCATGAAATTACCTTCTTTCGTGAGGTAGTTTATATGAAAAATGTGTTCTGAAGTATTTCATTATAAGTAGAGGAGAAGATCTCAAAGTCTTTGCAGTTTGCACAGGAAAAGTGATGAACAATTCTTAACACAACAAACCTAACAGAAATAAAACCCATCAGTTATTTGAACATTTGCATGAGATGCCTCTCCAAGTGGTAGAGACCACTAAGAAATACTGGGAGAAAACATAGAAAAGGAAGAGCATTTTCTTGAATCTCTTGTTGAAATACTATCAGTTTATTCAGAGTTTCATTATCTCTTCTGTTATCAAGCAGGAAATCCTGTCTTTGCTTTACTGCCCCTGAAAGGTAGTTTTATCAACCAACCATTCTTAGCATTTGGTTCCCCAACGTTTCTTCCACTTCTGGTATCTCAGAGTGATCAGCTCTGAAAGGAGCAGGTGGAGCCAGCCTATGTTTAGCACCCATACACACCATTGAATATTTTATTTGTATGAAGATAGAAAAGATTGATCTTGACTCACTGAGGCTGATAAAAAAAAAAAAAAAAGTGAGCTGGTCTCGTTCAGGATTCCAGTTATAGAAATATCATTGCTACTCAGAAATTATCAGTTTTATCACAATTATACACTAATGGTGTTAAGTATACAAAACCTGCTTACCTGAAGATAAACATCTTGAACTGGAATGGTTTGGGGTATGTGTTTTGGTTTTGTGTTGCATTTTGAGTTTGGTATTTTGTTGCCTTTTTTTTTTTTTGTGAAGAAAAAACTGTCTTCAATGTCCTTTTTTTAATAGATACTAAAATGGAGATTTAAATTTTTTAAATGAAGATCCAGAATGTGTAATTTTTGGTTTAGTTTTTTTTATTTTTGTTTTTAAGCCAAACATGAGAAAATTTCTGTTGATTAAAAGTGCTTTTTTTTCCAACAATATAATTTAAAAGAAAAATCTCAGTGATCCTTATTTTTAACTATTTTTTCCCAGATTCAATATGTAGATATAATCCCATCCTGAATACCAACCATGATGCTGTGCAGACTTCAAGGATGAAGGTGAAGTTAAATCTTCATAATAATTTGGCCATGGTCTTTAAATCAGTACTTTTCATATTTTTCAGTTGTTTGTAGCTCCCTCGTTCATATAGAAAGGCCATCAAAACCAGGAAATGAATGGTGTGAGAAAAGTCATACACTCATTGACTGCAGTAAGACTGTCCTTTTACTTGAAGAAATGGGTAGAAATATTTGGAGAATTGTGATTTTTTTTTATTTAACAATAGATGCATATTTTATTTTACATGTGTAAATGAAAAAGAATCTTACTTATGTAGGATGACAGAGCTGTTTGTCCATTATCTTGGCCTCTAAGACCCAGCTTGTTAGAGATTTCAGATTCTCACAGCAAAGCTCTAACTCATTTCTTGATTTCTCCCCCTCTCCATCCCCAGTGTTCTCTGTCTAACCAAAAGCCTGGTAGGTATAGTTCAGAGAGCATTGCTTCTGCTTTCACTTTATCCTGTAGATGTTTCCAGGTGCTGAAAGGAGAACTTTTGAGTTTCATGCTCCTTTTTTTTTTTTTTTTTAAGTGATAGAAATCACAGCCCAATGCTGACAATGCTTTTGTCTTGTTGGCACGTACAGATAATTTATACAGCCTTATAAATCTTGGCTTTATGAGACCACGTGTCATAACTGAGATGAAGAGCTTCTCTTTTGGAATGGATTAATGCTGAGAAAGTGCAATATTCTCTCCTTCTGATGTCTTGACCACCCTTTGGGAAAATAGCATGGTTTAGAGTTAAGGGATTCATTGCATGTATAGCAAACATCTTTGTTTTCAAAGCCAGTTCAAGGTGACACCTCTGTTGACCTGTATTAAAAATAAGATGGTGTTTCAGCAAAAAGAAATAGGAGGAAAAGTTTGGTAGGGTGACTTCTAAAGAAAAGCCTATTATGTTTAATTGGGTAAACTTTGAAAGGCTTTGGCTGTGTTTACATCTCTTATAGTAGTTATAGATGATTATTGATGTAATATATATTGATATAATATGTTGATAGATGAGAAGCTCATCATGAGCCGGCAGTGCTCATGCAGCCCAGAAGGCCAACTGCATCCTGGGATGGATCCAGAGAAGTGTAGCCAGCAGGTCAAGAGAGGTGATTCTCCCCCTTTACTCTGCTCTGGTGAGACCTCACCTCCAATACTGTGTCCAGTTCTGGTGTCCCCACCATCAGAGGGACACAGATCTGTTGGAGCACGTTCAGAGGAGGCCACAAGGATGATCCAGGGGCTGGAGCACCTTTGCTACGAGGACAGGCTGCAGGAGCTGGGATTGTTTAGTCCTGAAAAGAGACGACTTTGGGGGGATCTAAGAGCTGCCTTCCAACACCTGAAGGGAACCTACAGGAAGGCTGGGGAGAGACTTTTTGCAAGAGCTTTGATAGGACAAGGGGAAATGGGTTTAAGTGGAAGGAGAATAGATTTAGATTAGCTCTTAGGAATAAATTCTTCAGTAGGAGGGTGGCAGACTTTGGAATCAATTGCCCAGAGAGTTGTGGCTGCCCCTCCCTGGAGGTGTTCAGGGCCAGGTTGGACAGAGCCTTGTGTAGCCTGGTCTGGGTGAAAGGCTCCCTGCCCATGACAGGGAGGTTGGATGAGATGATCTCTAAGCTCCCTTCCAACCTGGCCATTCTATGAGTCTCTGATTCTCTGACCTTTCTACTCCATAACATAATATTAAAGAGCATGGTTGCAGATTTATTAGTAGAGGAGTATTTTCTATTGACGTTTTTTCTTTATTCCATACTGAGGCTATTTTGATAAAAAGTTACTTTTGTAAAAAAAAAATTAAAAAAAATAGTAAAATGTAGTCACGGGTCATACAGCATCCGCTGTACATCTTTCAAAACAGCTCTTGCAGGCTGGTTTCTAAGTACATGAGATACTCAAAATTATGGGAAAAATTTCCATGTAAAGCAACTCTATACTCCTTATCCATGCCAATATGCAGAATGCTTTCTACAAAACTATTTTTTCAAGTATGGTAGGAATGTGTGGCCATATCAAGAATAGTTCTGTGCGATTGATTGGATATTTTACATTTTAGATTTTCAGTCTAAGCATCTTGTTTGATGGTAGCTGGCAGGTAAGAAAGATAAAAATAGAATGAATTGTCTTTACAGTTGTTTGGACTTCAAGTTACCCAGAATGGAATATATATCATTCTGCATCTGTCTCTTCTATGTGACTGGAGATGTGCCTGAAATGTTCTGGATACTTTTATTCCTACTCTCCATAGCTGATAATGAATTGGAGAACATGGATTACTATAGAGATACATAAGTCTATTGGTCAATACAAAAGTGGGATGGAAGTTTGCCCTCATAGGAATGCAGAGAAGATTTGGATTTCTTGAATCAAGTAGTTTTGATCTTTTCCTGACACCGAGTCCAGTCTGGGACTTTGCCTGTGTCTGCTCCACAGCATCAGTGGTGATGGTGATGTAATTGCCATCAGGTGGGATGGGTTCTATGCTGATTTTGTATATATTTATATATATGTCATTTTATTATTTTCATTTTCATTAAAGTTGTTTTAGTTTTCCTTAATTCATAAGTATCTCTCCTGTATTTCCTTTCTCTTCCCTTTAGTAAGGGAGAGTGGTTAATGGAGAGTGTATGTTATTTGTCTAGTGGCCAGCCCAGTCCAGCCCTAAACCTTGACAATTATGTTGTTAATTCCCATAAGCAAGGCATAAATATACTTTGTGAATATATGTGGAGACAGTGCCTTTATCCTGGAAGTCTTGATCTGTTATGATTAGAAATTTCAGCTCAGCATGCTCAAAAATTAATTTTGATGTCTTAAAAGCAACCCTAAAAATCTCATTAGGTTCTCTCATTAATGCCTGTTTGAACTGAATTGTTGAAACTGGAGGTATTTTAGAACAACCATCAGTTCTTTGCAAAGGGAGGTCAGAAGCTGGCTAAAAGTTAACAAATCTATGAAATTTGTAAAGGTTAAGTGCATTCAGGCACTCAAGTGTTTGAGTTTTGTTTGTCACTTTCTGCAACCTGCCTAACATCAGTTGCTGAAACCTGGCATAGCATTATAATGCTTCTTCTGTATTTTGCAAACCACTGACCTTTTTGGAGGGAGGGGGTTGTTTGGTTTGTTTTTTTGGTTGGTTGTTTTAAAACACTCAACACAGCAACCAATTCAGACAAAAGGACATTAGAAGATGAAGACAAGGACGCTGGAAAAAAAAGAATAATTCTAGATGTGAGAAAACAATTTAAACCAGAAAAGTTAACCACTCAAATCTAAGACTGCTGGAAATCACAATTTCAATTGTAGAGCTGCATGTCATTTTCACTAGGCAGCTGTTCAGCTCGAGTGGAGCTATAGTTGCTCCCAGGCCTCATTTCAGTGAGCCCTCATTGCTCAGTGAGGCTGTTAAGGCATTTATTCCAGGGCTGGTTGCTAGATAGATCAATTTAAGTGCTTGCTTAACAGCTTAGCTGCATGAGAACTTTCAGTCTGAATCTACAAGTACTGATTTAACTTCCTTTGTGAGGTTTTGACTAGTCTTAAAACCCTTCAGTGGCAAAGTTAAGGAGTTGTGTAAACTAGTCCAATATGTGACACAGGCTCTGGGGTAAGACCCATTAAGGGTCCGTGTGTCTTCCTGGTAGTCACCCTCCTAGATAGGAATGCTGTGAAGAAAGGGAATAGGGTTCTGTGAAGAGAAACAGTGAGAATGGAGATCAAATTGTAGGGGAAGTAGTTGCAGATTACACGGATCTTAACCACTGTCTGAGCAAAGGGGCTGTTGGGTATTAACTTCTCTACAGCCAATTCAGCTAAGCAAATACGTCAGCACTTCAGGTAGTGGGGCCACCTGGCACCAAAACACCAAAAGCTACCTCCCTGAAATAATACTGCTCTTTAGACATCAACCTGAACAAGGTAAATACTTTAAAAACAAATACCACATGAATATAAATTGCTCAGAGCAGTAGGAGTGAATAGCTTCTTTCTCTCCAACAGGATGTCGATAGACACATAAAGTAAGAAAACTAGTTTAGAAATTCTCTTTGTATTCCCACTGCACATTCTAGGTCCTCTCCCACTCACAAAGACCGTGGAAGATATTTTGGAGGAAGAAGTGTAGTGAGATAAGAGTTATTATGAATGAAAAACATAAATAAATTGACATTGATTAAAGGAGGTGACTAAAATACTTGTAGACCGTTTATTGCCAAAACCAGGGGGAATAAAAGTTTTTTTATTTTAAAAAAGAGTAGAGAATTTGATGAAGAAAGGGGATGTTGGGTTTTCTTTAGGCATTGAGCTTACTGTGTTATGAATGAGCAGCAGAGGATGCTGATGTCTACACTGGGTTTTGCTGAGCATGCAAAACGTATACATCAATTTTTAATCAGGAGTAATAGACTGTCTTTCTCATTTTCAGTTCTTCCTTTTATTAGTGTTTTTTTTTTCTCTGCTGGAATTTCTTCGAGATTTTTTAACATTGCTGAGTTTGTGTTCTTGGACTTGCTGAGCTTGGTTTTGTTCATATAACAAAAAAGGAAGCTATTGTGCTTGCCAGTTGTGCTTTCTTCGGTGCTGATAGTGGTAATAATAATGGCATTGCTGCCAAGGAGGTGTTACACCTGGCTGAAACTTAGGAAAAGCCAACCAAAGAAGCATGACATTTTCCTCTTGCATGTATTACGAGCAACTGTTTAGACAAGGATGGTAGTATAAAAGCATTCACTGAAGACTTGGAAAAAAAAGTGCAAGAACCTAGAGAGACAGGCTAAGAGCCAACCACGAACAGGGAGATAGCGGCACCGCAAACCCTGTGTCAAAGCACTGTGGCCTTTTTCTTCTTTTTGAGGATTTTGAGGTGGATGGGGGGTTCCCTGACCCAGGGAAAGCCGAGGAAGGAAGGAGAGACCCGTCAGGAGCCGGCATCACTGGAGGGAGAGGCCGAGAGGGTGATGTGGTTGGGATGTTCCCGGAGAAAATGTGGGAGGCTTAAACGTGGCAAAACCAGAGCCCAGAGCACAAGCAGCGAGACAGACAGAGGTGGCTTCGAGCTCATGGGCACGTGGCCAGCAGCGTGAGCAGAGGGACACACGAGACAGTTTAAAAACAAAACAAAACAAAAACAAAAGAAAAAGCACAAAAAAACCCCCAAAGCACAGGCAGGACTAGCGGTGGTTGTAAGCTGGGCAAAAGCTCCTGTCAAAAAGAATGTGGCAACTCAGACAGAGGTCCTGTGGAAGCAGAGCCTGGCACTGCTGGCAGAGGGGACAATAGTGACACCTGTGTGCGCTGTGACCAGCTGAATCATCTGCTCAACCTGGTGGCTGAGCTGAAGGAAAGAGGTTGAAAGGCAGAGAACGATAAGGGAATGTGACAGAGAGATAGACTGGTTGAGTTCCTACCATCCGTGAGGATAGGGCAGGAAGTGGAGCTTCCATTAGAGGAGAGAGGATCCCCTCCTTCCTTGCCCCCCAGGTAAAAGGAGGTAACCTAAGAAATGAGGGGGAATGGAAACAGATCCCTGCTTGGCGAGGCAGGCAATCTCCTGGCCTCCCTCCCCTTCTCCCTCCCCAGTTGCCCTTGCACAACAGGTACATCAGGCTCTGGAAACTGAGGTACAAACAAATGATGATGAAGATGAAGGTCCATCAGGGGAGTCATGCAGGTAAGTTGGTCTTCCCCATGCATTAGGACTAGCTGTAACAAGAAAAAAAGGAGAGGAATTATAGTTGGTGACTCCCTTCTGAGAGGAACCAAGGGTCCCATATGCCAGCTGGATCCACACCACAGGGGAGTCTGCTGCCTTATAGGGCCAGGGTCAGAGATACTAGGGAACATTCTGGTCTTGTATGGCCATCAGAATATTACTCTTTATTGGTCTTCTAGATTGGTAATGATGAAATTATGGAGGTAAACCTGAAAACAGAAACGACTTCAAGGCCCTGGGGAGATTGCTTGAGAGCTCGGGAGCCCAGGTGGTATTCCCTTAAATCCCTTCAGTGGCAGGGAAGAACAATGAAAGAGGAAGGAAGACCCACCTGAATAGCATGTGACTGAGGGGCTGGTGCCACCAACAGAATTTTGGGTATTTTGAACATGGGGAACACTGCACAGGGTCTGCAGGCAACAGATGGAGAGCAACTGTCTCAGAGGGAGAAAAGGATCCTTGCATATGAGCTGTCTGGGCTTGTTGAAAGGGCTTTAAACTAGGCTCAAAGGGGGAAGGGGATAAGATTGGGCTTGCCAGAGTTGAGCCCAACCATGGCAGCCCATTGTTGGGAGTGAGGTCATTAGCCTGGCTCAAGTGCCTTTACACTAACTCATGCAGCATAGGTAAGAAGCAGGAGGAGATGGAGGCCATTGTGCACCACAACTGCTATGCCACCATTACAGAAACATGGTGGGCTGACTCTCATGATTGGAGTCTGCAATGGATGGTTACAAGTTCTACAAACACAATAGGCAAGATAGAAAGAGAGGTGTGGTAGTTCTCTATGTTAGGGTGTGTTTTGATTGCATGGAAGTCAACAAGTGTGATGGACCAGTCGAATGTCTATGGGGAAAGTTGAGGGAGGCCAATGGGGCAGATAGCCTGTTGGGAGTCTGCTATAGACCACCCAAAGTGGATGAGGAGATGGATGAATTGTTCTGCAGACAGCTGGCAGAAGCTGCAAAATCACGGGCCCTTATGCTTGTGGGGGACCTCAACTTAACAGGCATCTGCTGGAAATATAACACAGCAGACAGGGAACAGTCTCGGAGATTCCTGGAATGTGTGGAAGAGAAATTCCAGACTCAGCTAGTGAATGAGGCACCAGGGGAGGTGCCTTGCTGGACTTGTTTACCAACAGAGAAGGTCTGCTGGATGATATGGTGTTTGGAGGCCGTCTTGGGCTTAGCAACAGTGAAATGATGAAGTTCTCAATTCTTGGCCAAGTAAGGAGGGGAGCAGAAAAACTATTACCATGGACTTCCAAAGGGCAGACTTCAACCTGTTTAGGAGATTGGTAGAGAAAGTCCCTTGGGGTACTGTCCTAGAGGGCAAAGGCTGGACTATTTTTTGAGAAGGAACTAGTAAAAGACTCAGGAGCAGCTGTTCCTGTGTGTCATAAAACAAACTGGTGGGGAAAATGACTGGCCTGGCTGAACAGGGAGCCAGGACTCATTGGACTTATGAGAAAGAGGAGAGTCTACCAACTTTGGAAGAAGGGGAAAGCTACTCAAAAAGAGTATAGGGATTTAGTTAAGTTGTGTAAAAAGAAGAGGCAATAACTCAGCTAGAACTCATCCTGGCCACCAATGCAAGAGCTAATAAAAAGTGTTTATACAAATATATAAACAAAAAAAAAGAACCAGGGACAGTCTCCACCATTTATTGGATATAAGGGGGAACATTGTTACGAAGGATGAGGAAAAGGCTGAGG